>JANQDE010000002.1:2901106-2982603 GCA_037157785.1 Cephalotes varians | reverse complement strand
AGGGCATGCGCTCGGGCAGATTCTATAATCGTTTCACAAATTCGCCCAAGTCACCGCGCTCCGCTTCTTCTCACCACCCCGCGTTTACAACGGTGTACCGCATCAGCCATTATCCACCCTTGAGACTCGCAAATTCATCGTTTCCGGGGCGCGTACCGCGTGTTCATCCGTGGGGGAAGGATACACGAGGGACGCGGCAGGACTCTTCCCAAAGATTTTCGCGAAGAAACGCCGTAATTGACTGGGTTCATCGGGGCTGGTTTTGATCGGGGTCGACGGTAGATTGGTACATTGATGATATATTGTATTTTTTTGTGACAAATATACATAAAAAATATAGATGTATATACAGAATAAGAAAATACGCAAAGTAAAATTTCTTCAAATTAAACGGTCTAAAAAACGTTTTGTAGATAAGATATGAAAATTGTTTTTATTGCAATCTATCTACGAAGAGTTCTAATAACCGGACACAATTTTATCTCAGAATATAAAGAATACACATAATATCTTAGATAACATATTTTTCAAGTTATCTTGATTTTATATAAGTTTGTACAAAACAAAAAAAATAATGTTATAATTCTAAACATTATTGAATAAAACCGAATTATCTCAATCTCTCAGTTAGTGTTATTTTATTTTTATAAAATTTTCTGATTATTATTATTCAAATGTCATAAAGATATCTATTCGGGAGTCATCAACTCACATCACGTTCCGTCGCGTCGCACCTAGTTTACCCCCAAAATTCACAGATTTATCGTTTCCGGCGCACACGTGTGCCTCGTACAAGAACGTCACAACGTGGGACGAAATTTGGAAGCCTTTTCTTGGAACTTCTCCGCGAAGAAATCCCGTGATTGCCCCGGGAGGTTAGCTTATCAGCTTCGGCTTTGGCCGAGCTTGTGTGGGTGGTGTAGGAAAATAAAGGACAAAGCATCGAGCGAAAGGATCGAGAGCAAGACGAAAGGAGTCCAGGAGCGAGCGAGAGAACTCATCCCTCTCCCAGGACATCTTATTTACGTTAGTTAGGGTTTGTTGGCGCAGTCACCCCAGGGGCTATTCAATGCCTCTCCGCCGCCCATTTCAACCCCCTGCCGTTGACGCACACACATCTAGGATCCTCCTCGGTATTCCGGATCTTGCCACTACACTCGCGCCACAAAACTACCCTCCTAACCCCCAAGGCCCATCTACCCGAGAACCACGCCTGACTCGCGTATACTCTCGACTCAAAGGCGATCCGTGTGTGCAGGATCCGTTTGCTTACGCGCGTGCCACCCGGTGTACAGGAGGCCGGAGTAGTGCTCCCTGGTAAACTCCTACGACATGTCACTCGAGCTGGAAGAATTCGATCCAGGAAGGTCGGGACGAATCCACAAGGGTGATGCTAACTGAGTAGATAGGTAGATGGGAGAATGCTGGAAAAGGTCTTGAGCAGATGTCGATATGGAAGCAAGATCGAATGAGAGATCGAAGGGAATGACGAGGCTGTGGCGACAGGATCTTCCAAAAATGTGGCCAACTGGGAAATCTCGATAAGGTAAATTCGATATTGCTGACCTCTTCGCCATCGTCCGGCTTCCTATCTTCAAAATATTTTTTTTATCTTATCTATGCAAACCTGCATTATTTTATATAACATTATATTTTTTCTTAAAATAACTAGCTAAACTTCACTTTTGAAAATTGTTCCATTTACTGTTATACTTATTTTATTAATTTGCACTTTATTCTTTCGTTGTTCTTTTATCCCTTGATATTATCACGTTTTGTTTATTCATTAAATTCGAAGAGAATTTTTTTGCGAATATACTTGTATCTCTAACTCGTATCGTCTGTAGTACAGATGTACCGAATTGTACTTAAAGTAATTTTCGCAATTACGAGTGAATTACGAGGGATTTATGAGTATCGAACAATGCAGAGTATGGCGCGTAACATAATACGGAGTAAAGTGCAGTATTTGAATTTCGATGTGTGGGGGATTGCACGAAACTGTGAATACCTCATGCGCTCCCCGTTAGGCTTTGTTAAGAGCTTGTTACGAATGAAGACCGCCTTTGTTAAAGGCGAAGAGAACGGGGGATGGACCGATTTAATTAAGGTAACATTACAGGGTGTTGATGATAAGGCTTCTACGCCAAATAGACTTTTGCGACTGTATTCGAAAAACGTTTATATTAAACTTAAAAAAAATTACATAACTAGATTAACATTGTCATTTACAATTAATTTTTGGGGAATGTTATAAAACTATTTTATGTCAAATTAAAATATTCTATTTGCGAAGAGTTATATAAATCGCAAATAACATTTTAAAATTATAGTTTTAGATGATTAACAGTTATCTCAAATCCCTAAATATGTCACATCGTGCAGAGAGATGTGTGATTATCTATCATTCATAAGATATTCATAAGATAAAGTATTCATAAGATATGCACTGTTGTAGTTCCCCATAAAAAGAAAGCGCCTATAAACATAGGAAGCCATAAAAATCGAGTGGGCATTTACGGCGCGCATCTTTTTTTTCATTGCAGTGAAGAAAGATAGAGGCAAAACTGCGCAAAGTTCTTTTATCGGGACAAGAGGGTGGTAAGAGGAAAGACCGCGATAGAGATTGGATCAATGACGCAAAACGAAATATATTAGTGGACCGATTCCGAAAGTTCACGCGAGCGCGATTAGTTGCAGAGATTGCATCGCAGTAATCTTGTCGATAAATTTATGCAATTAAATAGCCCGGTTTCGTGCGGACGAATAATGAAATGGTTAAAGGTTGCATTGGTCATCAAACCGAAATTACATAATAAGAGTTGTGTCTATGCATCCTTTCGTTCGTTGCATGACAATTTGCAAACTGTAATAAGTAAAATATTAAAATAAATACTGTACCACATATCACATATAAAATAAATATATATTATTTATAAAATAAATTAATAAAATTAATTTATTTGATAATATTGTATAACATAAATTAAAATATAAAATTAATTTTATTAATTTTATTTATTTTATACAATATTTATAATATTGCGCATTAATGTATATTAATATGCAATATTACAAATAATTAAAAATTTTACGTCTGATATTTCAGAATGTATAACATTTGTTTGAATTCAAATTCAAATATTTTCAAATAACTAATTTTTTTTAAAATCAAAGAATAAATTTTTTAGAACATGATACTAAAAGACAAAGAAAAAAAGAAAAAGAAGAGATCAAAGTTCGCATAATTGCTCTTACGCGCAAATTTTCGTGAAGAAAAGCATGGTGTAAAAAAGAGAGAAAAAAAAGAGAGTTATCGTCATTAGTGACGGTAATAGCTAAATCTTCATTAATATAAAGACCACATTAAGCGTTAATAATAACGCGTAAGAGATATTTCTCTCGTCGAATCGACCTGCGGCTTTTACCCCGCTATAAAGTAGCTCCGGATAGCTCCACAAAGGAAAACGTGTGAGAAGATAATCTTGATACCAGTCGGCGCCGCATCGTGATGCACCGCCACACTTCGCAAAACCCGAGAATCCTTTAATATCTTGGAATCAAAGGAGAAACGCCGGTCAAAGACTGCATGTATGTATATGTATATGTATGTATGTATAGTATGTGTGTGTAAATATAAATAATATTAAATAATAACAAATAAATTTTTTTATTTTTCATTAATAAATATTTGTTTAAACTGTATCTCAGTAACAGTGGATTTGCAGATATATATTGATAACTTTCTTTTCACTGTTTTGTATAGAGAGCTCGAAGTTTATCTTCTTATTTTAGTTACACCCTGTATACATGCGAAGGTGTAACAGCGAAACCTTATAAATCAGACGGGGAACAGAGCCTCGGGAGCGAAAAGACGCGCCGCGAAGAGAGCGATAAAAACTTCTCCCAGCTTCTCCGAGCGGTAGATAGGCGCTCTAATTAAATGCTCAACGGGAGTCTCTTTCTCTCTTTCGCCTTCCTTCCGCGCTTTTACATTCCTTTTCACTTTCCCTTCCTTCTCGACTCGATTAACATCGGGCTTTCTTTTTGTTTCGTCGTCACTTGCGACGAAAATTTATAAAAAAATCTTGTATTACTTTTACTTCGGATTTACAGGAACGTTTTGCTTCGCGATATAATGAAATTGACTTTTATCGCGTTTTTCACAGAACTCTTTATTAAAGTATGAAAGGCTCATGGTCATAGCTCTTATTTCTCTTTTTTAGTCCTTTTATCTTCGTCTAATTTCATAAACTTAATATTTTAATATTAGTACACTCGTTTCCACATTATTGGTTGTTTAACAAATTTCACGTTTGTAAACTTCCTGTAAAATTAATATACTAGAATGGGTAAATGTTGCCAGAAGCTGTCAGCGTGTATTGAGTTTAGTTTATATCAACTGCTTGTCCAAGTTAACAACGAGTTAGTTAATCAACGCGTGAATTATGTAACGTAAACGCGAGTTAGTTTATTATTAACGTATCGTTCAACGAAACAATTCAACATTTCCGTTTTAAACATACGTTTTCATTGCAATAAAAATAATTAACATAAAATTAATAAGAATAAAGAGAATAAAGTTCTTTATCTCTATCTCGTGTTTTCATCATTCTTTCCACACTCCTTCGTATTTTTCTCAGCTTGAAAAATAAGCTGATTTTGCAAGGTCTTCGAACCATGCAAATAAATGGAATGGAATCGTCGCGAAGATAGGCAAAAGGAACATTTTTGCAGACGCCTTGTCACGATTCCACCGAGACAAACAAGTCATCCGAGGGGTGGCCGAGACGAAGCGGGCGGGTCCGCATTTGAGGAATGGAACGCGACATTGGGTGTTTATGAATGTCGCGGCGACGTAGGGGAATGGATTGAGAATCCCGATCTCTTACGGCGTGGTGAAATATGTCGAAGTACAAGCGTGCTTTTGACACCTGGGAGTTGGAAATTTATGGGAATACCGAGGAAAGTTTCAGACCGAACGGCGTGCTGGGCCAAGTTGTTGCTCCGCCGTTGTAAAAATTATTACGATAGTTGGGAACGCTTTATGCAACGTGAAATTGAATGATATATTGTCTTAAAAAAAGTTAAAAATCATTTTAAAAAATTAATTTTGCAAGGGATATTCTCCCAATAAAAAAACTAATAAATAATAATAAAATAATTATTATTTATTAGTTTTTATTTACCCATGTACCGTTTTTTTATAAAAAAACAATGTAAAATCTCTTATAATAATTTGCTTGGTGTATAATTGCACGAATTAAATTAGACCTTAATGTGATTTAATTGAAGGTAGCGCACCATGATATTAATAAGAAGCTTCAGTCGCCGCGTGGATAACGAAGTTTCGTTATCGGATGAAATTCCGGAATGTCATTTGCGAATAGCAGTAAGGTATAACGATATAATAGCTGTCTTCCTTCTCGCGAAAACTATTCAATATTCGTACTCGATTTAAAATATTTCCCCATCCCTTTGCCAATTTATATAAAAAAATTTAATATAACTCACATTCTTCCAAAAGAGTTCCAAAAATCTAAAATTAAAAACAAAATGTCACATCAAAGAACGTAAAACAAACGTAAAATAAATACATATAACAGTCTTAATTGAACAAAAATGGCGCTAATTAAAGAAAATAAAAATTATCAAAATCGAAATAAAGTAGGAGAAGAAAATACAAATTATATCTGTCGAAAATTAAATTGGATGTTTGTACATAACAAGTTCGGCAGGTTGTTCTATTTTCAGGAGATACCTACTATGTGTATACAGTTTCCAGCTTCCGCTGTTTCGCACTTGATATTAGCATATAGTATAGGCACGCAATCCCCATAACTTTAAGTTTCTCGGTAACATATTCCATTATTTAACCAGATACACGTATTGGCAAATGAGTTAAGTCAAATTAACGTGATTACCGCTATTCACACTATCCGTACGTTCGCGGGGTAAATAATTCGCACAATCCGCGAATTTCCTTCCGCATTTCGTATACTTCTGTAAATCTATAAACATGCAAATAACATTTAAATTTGTTCCACATCGCTACAAATTTCATTCAACAAAATTCATTTAATAACTAAAAAAATTTTTTTAATAGTTTCATCTCACTTAAAAAAAATTAAGTAAAATGACGCCGCAGAATATCTTGTTAAATTTACTACGTTCTTCGCTAAATAAAAAAATTCAAAAAAAAATAAAACAAGCAAAATTATGTGATTATAGTGACAAGTGAGATAAATACAAGTCGACGTTCTTCGTGATCGCAATTCGGAGCATCTGAAGACAAGATATAACAGAGGATATCGGATAATTTGTAGCACGGATAAAATCGTGTACGTGAAGTCGCATCCCTAAAAGGCGGCGCCTTCAAAAGCGGTCGGGCTCGTTAGAGGCGAACCTGTTCGTCTCGTTATACGCGTTTACACGCGTGCTACATAATACACGAACATATGCGTGCGTTCGGGCACACGCGTGTCGGCGCACGTGAGCGACTGTCTCAGTTCTCCCTAAGTAGAGCGGAACGCTCGTGATGTAACGGCTCGTAAAAGTCATCGTTTAAGCTTTAAAGACCTTAAACTGCGACTCGTCTCTATCCGAGGATCGCAATATATCCTGATAAAGAAGACACCACGGAATACTAACGAGATAAAAAAGGAAACGAGGGCAAAAGAGAACAGATGAAACGAAAACGGAAACGAGTCAAACTCGCATTGAATTCGCAAATTTTAATTTCAAAAAGAAAAAATATATAGACACTTCATAAATACATAAGATATTTAAAGTTGAATTTCGAAGGTCTCGTTTAATATCTTAAGAAACAGATTTTTTAATTTTTCAATGAAAATTATTAGTTCTTTTGCGCAAACTTACGCTCTAATTTTTTGCATTTTGATATTAATTTTTTCTTGCTACGATATTTTACGAAGTATTGTTTTAATAATCTGGAAAATACCGACAAGTATCGACAGAATATTTTCCGTAATAATAGGACCATTTGATATGATAGTTATCATTTATCATCCATTAGTCCTGCAACTGAGACGTCGTAACGTTTCGAATATTGTTACTCACGCGGTCTTTATCCCGAGTCGATGCATAATTGATGTCGTTCGATGCGGACGGTTGAAGACCCACTAGAAACCTTCTCTATAATGCAGATAAACAAGCCTCGAGAGTACCAAAGTGTATCGCGCGATCACTTTGTCCGCAGCCATCTCGATTTTATCATTTAAATGGAGTATCATCTAAATATTGCGTTTCTCTGACATTGCGCGTATATGCAAACGTACAATGGGAAAAAGAAAAAAGTAAAAAGGGAGAAAAAGGATGAGAAAGATTTTTTTTCTGCGATTTTCTTGGGGCGTCGTATTGAAAATACCGCCATCACTTCGCGGCGTATTTCTCGTTTATTTGGCATTCACCGAGTGCATAAAGTAGACTACGGCGCAGCCATGCAGTTTCTGCATAATACCGGAGAGAGATAAGCATCTAGGACGTTGACTCTTCCGGTCTTGCCACGGTTGCCTTATAGTTATAGTTTATACATCCTGATATATTCACCGCAGTTAAACACGGATGGGAAAATGGAGCGGATGTACTATGTTGTTCGTATAATACAACGGAAGTGTTTTTTTTTTTATTTACCTATCTTAAATTTGAGAGCGGTTGTTTCAATCCAAAGCTCGCGATAGCTAAGATAGTAAACGTAAAATCATATTGTGTTATAATCAACGATAAAATTTACAAAGATTGTAAAAGAAATTATAAGATTTTAAATTTGTCATATAATTTTTTAAAAATACAATATGTATTAAGCAGGAAATAACTACTGTATTAATTTAACAAAGGATATTGTATACAGATACAATTTACACAAATGTTGTGGGGATTCAAACGTTAAAACATTTTAGTTGTGCAAATGAAGGATATTGTTAATTTTGGAGTTAATATACGCAAACCTCATTTACGACCAATTTCGTCTAATTGCTTGCATTTATATCTTGTTAGTATATTAATTTTAGTTATAGCGATCTATAAACACTGTGAGTACACAATTCCGGCAACGTATTCATATGCCATTAATTTTCCGATATTACGAATATTTCAAATTTATATAGTATTAATTTCGAAAATAATGAAATATAATTGTCAGACTTTAAAACAAGTTTATGAAAATTGTCTCTTATTTTTTAGCTTATAGCCGATTATTAAAATATACAGTGATTAAAAAACAATTTTTTTTCACCCTGTTCCACTTTAAATATCAAAGGTTGAATATTTTCCATATATTTCTGGTTAACATCCATATCTGACGTAAAAATATGGATCACGTATCGTGTACTTGCACCAGTATGTGCATAATGTGCATAGATAAGCCTTGGAAATAGCTTCGGCATGTACTTTGATGTAATCGAATGTCACTTAGAGATTGCGGATAGAAAAAATATACATGGGGCACGGAAAGCATTTTCAGCGTCATGACAGTGATCCTGGAAAAAGCATTTTCGTGTTGTAAACGTGTATTGGTTTCGGATTATTTTGAATGTTTGAATGGAAATTATATCGAACTGACAATATTTCATTTCATAATATTGCGTTTGCATTTGCAGTTGCACGCGCAGTATGACGGTGCAAGCAACAAAAAATCTATCTGATTGTAAGAATTTTACCGCCGGCGTACTGTGAGAATGCTCGCGTTACTATCGCATTACTTTATGCACGACATGCACGCAATGTCCCATAAGTCGCGCGATCGCTTTGCACTAATTATGTAAGAAGCAAAATGGAAAATATAGAGACCGAGATATAAAAGTTTTTAAATAATTATAAGCGAGTTAAAAAGTAAAAAGTTAGATGGTTTTAGTGAATTGAGTTTCAGAGACGATATGTTTCACTTAGTTCCTTTGGAACTTTAGCAGAATTTTAATTCGAAATGCAGTAATCCAGGATACTTAAAGTTGGAAGTAGAAAAGCACAGAAAAGAACGTCTAATAGATTTTTCATAAGTGAAAAAAGAATCTACATTCGTTTTGTACCTCACAAACGTCCTCTTAAATGACATCTGCAGTACCTTGGCCGACTTCCAATTTTCGCTCGAACGAAAAACAATTTTTCGGAAATACGGCCCCATTTTTTTTACATCCAGTCATTTATGTGCAAATAAAATTTTCAAAGCGCGTATAATGCAAAGAACGCTCGTGCATAACTATTGGCAATCGAGAAATGGAGAAAGAAGAACGAAGGCAAAAGAGATATGTGATAGATTTTCCCCGCAGAATTTTCGTCAGTGCACTTCGCGACACCTGCTTACTCGGTTACTGATAGAGGGCTTCAAAAGGAGAGAGAGAGAGAGAGAGAGAGGGAAGGAGAATCCGGTTGTCGAGGGCTGCAGGGTAAACGGGAATGAAAGGCAGAGGACCGAGAGAGAGAAAGAGAGAGATTGTCGCAGCAAGGGACGATATCCGGCAATTTCGGTAAAAGGGTTCGGCTATATACCGACAGTCCGTGGAGTCAGCGGACGCGCACCTGGTGACGGCACTGTGCCTCAACTAAAAGCTATCTTCCCCTAATTCACGAGCGACAGGCAGCAATAGCAGCAGCAGCAGCAGCAGTGGCAGCAGCAACAGCAGCTTTCCCGGGATATACGCAACGATCGCGTCACACGCGCGCACGCACATCGGTTCCCATCAATTTTCCGGACGTTGTCGATCCGTTCTCTTGCTCTCTATCGTTGTCTTTCCGATGTCTCGTGTCGCCTCCATCGACAAGTGTGCCTATACTCGTGTGCGATCCTTTTTCGTGCGGCGCATTCGCGAGAGAAAGAGTGATTGGTAGGTGAAAAGGATTAACCGTAATATAGCTATCTACGTCCGTAATAAACGGACGTAGATAGCTATGAATATCGAATTACTGGTATTCCCTGCTAAACTTAATTCGCTGCAGTTGTATAGAATTTTCGGAAATAGATTTAGAAATATAAATGTCATACGCAGAAAAATATGTGATTAGTTTGCAAAATATATCTTTCATGTTAAACAAATATATCAAGGTACTTTAATATCTTATTGCAAAGAATTCGACCGATAAAATTCCGAGATGCCAACTTCCCTATTCGAGCATTCAGCAAGGCGGGCAACTTCCGTTTAAACGTCAGTCTCGATGGCCGTGATATGGGCCGACTGGAGAATTTCGACATTCGCGAAAACCGAGGAATTCTGACGCCGGACGGAAGGTAAATTAGATTGAGGACAATGCGGAGTCGAGACTTTTGGGCCGCGGGTGAATTTCATTCGAGCACTGCAATCCTTTCCAGCAAGATGAAAAGCGTGCACACATATGAGGGAGAGATCAATTAACGCTAATTAGAATAAGTATGCCTCGAGCGCTGCACATTAATTATGAAGATGGAATATTCCAGAGAATTATCAATTTATAATTATCAACAAGAGATTTTGATTCCGATTAAACCATCATTTAACAAAGATTTATTGAGACGATTCATATTTTAAATTGTAAATTTTTTATGTCCAATAAATTTTATATCTTTTAACAATAAAAAAAATGTGATAAATTTCGCTTTCTCAACTCCTATAAATGCAGATCGTATAATAAATATTTAATAATTTCACAATGTTGCGAAAATTAATAATATTATAATTTATTCGTCGAAGTTTATAAGAGGGTTTAAAAAATTGCAATTTTAAAATAAAATTGTAAAATAAATATATTTTCAACTGCGTTAGCGATAATTCGCTACTGTGCGATTACAAGTATCAAAAGAAAGAAAAATATGCATTCATTGCGGTATAGAAATATATTGCATAAACTGTACAAAGGGTTGCCATAATATCCCACCGACATTAAATGCGCTTTTCATTAAATACGAGAGCGAGCACAAAAGCGCGTCTCGCTTTGCGCATCCGGCGTGGTACACGATGGAAATGACGGAAACTAAAGATGAAGATACGCAATTAGTGGTAAAAAGGGAAAGTCACAAAGCGCCATTTATGTGCTCGATATAATAAGCCTTTGTCACGGATTAAATATACCTCGCCTCTTAAGCGCTTTCCGCACCAAGTGTCCGATATTACGATGATTAATTCGCGCGTTTTAAAAAGTTCATCTGCACCTCATAATACGATAATAAGATATAAAGGCGGATTTTCCTGCGACGGAAGCGGAATCTCACGCGCATATTCGTCCCAGAATTTACCGCCACTACTTATTTATCTCACGAGCACACAAAGAGCGAGAGAAAGAAAGAAAGGCAGATAGGAGAGCATAATAAAACGGCTCCCGGATCTCCGGATAACGCGAATCCGCGTTACAACGCGTCGTTGATTTATGTATCCCGTCAGGGTCAAGTATGACGCGAATGACGCGCATCGAGATTGCAATTGCAGAAACGTCGATCCTTCCGCGAACGATCGTGCGTTTCCCGGCGAGCAAATATCGGCGCAATGCTGTATACCACGACTGGCAATAAATTGGACGTCCGGTCGACGATGCAAAAAGTTGGACAAACGGCGGCCGCGCGGCCCCCGCGGGGGTTGCGTTCCGCACGAGAGGGCGGAAACGCCGCGGCAAATTAATTTCGCGTGTTCTCCGAGCCGGCGGCAACGAGACCGATTCGTTGGCGACGCAATGTACATACGGGGTGTCCAGTCAAATGTCATACACAATAGGATAGCTTCAGAATTCTCTAAAAGACAATTTCGATAACAATTGGAAGTTTCAGACGGATCTAGCGGTGATAATTTTATCGTGTGTTTAGCGTCGCGTTTGTAAACAGAACGATTTACGTTCTGAAATCGAGAACGACGGTCTCTTCAAACAAGGATCAATTACATTTCTCTAATGAAATTCATGGCCGCAGTCGAGACTATGAATTCGACGGTAGTCCCTTTTGACGTGCGCATAAGTTCCGCGGCAGTTAAAGCGTTCCAAGTTTACGTCCATAGTGACATATCGATAGAAGCGTACATTTGAAGTTTCCGTACTGTGACTAATTACAAGCTTAAACTTGGAGCTAACGATAACGTCAAACCAAGTACGCAGATGAAAGGAAGTGTGGGAAACCGATATGTCGTATATTGATACTAGGTACACACGCGCAAAAGGAATCCCTTATCCGACGAATTCGCGAAAAAAACAGGGTAGTCTGCGCCCACAGGGAATTAAAAGAGCTCAGCGCTCACCGTATCCATCGAATTTTGCGGAAGCTGTGTCCGCGCATCGTTACGTCTCGCTCTACATTTTCCCTCTGCCCTACGGCTTTTCCCGGCATATCGCTGTTCCTCTTTTTTCCTACCGCGTCGGGGGGATAAGTCGATGGTGCGGTGATCGTCGGTCGTGAATCGAAACTAAAGAGAATAAAGCATCGTATGTAAACGCACGGTAGTTTCCTCCCTGGTTTTTCGCGGCTGACGCCAATTAGATTTGCGAGCAGCGCAAACATTCGGGATTTGTTGGAAAATTGAGTTGATTGTCACCAGTTCGAAAATCGAATTTGAAATGAATATCGTAAACAGTAATGGGGAAATACATACCAAAAATAACAACAAAAATACAGAAAATACATCCAATTGTTAAAAAACATTCCTGAAATAATAAAATCAATAAAACGATAAACAAAATTCACAAACAAATTCTTGATTTTTGCAGGCTTGATAGAGTGTTCTTTATATTTTCCCATTTTTCGACCTATATCGATCCTATTGACCGTATACATATGATAGTTTGCATTTTTGACCGTTGTGCGCTTTCCATTTCTACAACTCCCACGTTCGTCCTCTGAAATTCGTGGGCGACGATCAGCACATCGTTCTTCGTTTCCAATCTCGTTCCTCCTCGGTCCTCGACGTAAATTCTCCTTTAACGAGCCCGGCCACGGCCAATTAAAAGCGTTTCGACCGTAAGAGAAGAGGATAGGAGAGAAGAGCACGCTCGTCGCACGGAAGACGGCCGCGCACGCTCTTCTTCAGCACTTCTCTCAGCCGCTGAGGGTGAAATTAAATTTCCTCGAGAGAATCGTCCTGGCGAATAAAAGGGTGGCACATGGAAGAATGGCGGGGGAGGGGGTTTCGGACGGGCCGCGAGTTAAATAATTCAGTCGCGGCCCTCTTGCAAGACCTCTTCCAACAACTTTCTCCGAGCCGGCCTCGGAGATCTTAGCCGCAGCTGCCATTTCGCATTTCTCCCGTTCTTCACGTTTTCGTCTTCGTTTCCCCTAACTCCCGATGCCACCACCTTTCACCCTCGAGGGTGGAATCAAGGGTGGAAACACGGGAGGACGGGGACCAGGCCCGTGCAGATAAGAAATCCTCGTTTCGCACGCGACGCAAAGGAGGGTGGAACGCCGTCCGATATTTTCACGCGCGCACGTGCTGCCAATGAAAAACGAACGAAAATATCAAATTCGATTTTCTCACCCAGACTTGCCCCTCTTTCTCTCTTCGCGAGAGAAGTAGAACTTCTCTCATTCCCATGTCTCGTCTCGGCGAGCGCGTCATTAATGCGACTCGCAGGGAACACGAGAACGTGACTGAAATTTGTATCTCTTTGTATTTCTAAAGCCCACTGTCACAAAATTTGCTCTTTCCAAGACATGAATTTTTGCTATCATCACTATAAGCACTCTACTATATTATTCAGTAAAGGAAACTCATAATTATGCGAATGCATTTTTTTATGTAAAAATGTCAAGGGAAATGATGTAGAAAGAATTTCTACAGAAGAATTACAGAAAATTTTTGTCGACTGACGTTACAATGTTTATACATAAGAAATTCCTACGAAAGAAGAAATTGTTACGAAATATTTGCAATATACGTATATCTTTATACTTCCTGTTTTGATATTTATGACGATCTTGAAGCTGTACTTATAATTTACAATAATAATTCATACAAAACTCTTCACTTTATGACCATTCTTATCAAAGTGAATAAGTGAGAATAAGATGTGAAATTTCAATCACGTTTATACCATAATATTGTAGAACATAATCAACATAACCAATGTAATTACGAGACAAAATCTTACAAAGGCGTGTTAAACATTCGTATATGATTTCGTTAATGCACGAATTAAATGCACAGACTATTAAATGTTTATAATAATCTCCGTTACAAGAGACCAGAGAATTTGTGCTCAGTGTGCTTTGTTCACGGTGCTTAAGTGCCATCTTGTTTAAATTAATGCGACTATATGTAAGCCCTCATTACAAGCGGACGGGTTACAATGGAGATTGCTGAGAGAGAGAGAGAGAGAGAGAGAGAGAGAGAGAGAGAGAAAGAGAAAGAGAGAAGGATAACTGCTGCATTGTACATGGTCGATAAGCGCTAGCATTAGTGCGATGCGCGTACAATTTCGCGGGAACGAGGCGAATGCTACGGTCACAATGCATCCTTTTGCGCAAACAGGCACGCATTTCGCGCGTACATACCGCACAACCGCATCACACTATGCATGAACAAACATACGGGACCGGGTGAAATGAAAATCGTTCTTGCCGAAATTCCTGCGATCATCGCCTGCGCACGGTCATGCAACAGCATAGTACTATAACTGGATATCGCGCGATCATTTTCGGTCGCATGCACGCGCAGATTAGCGCGGGATTATTAATCACTGGACGGCAAAAGAAATGACTGATGCAACGATAACAAGTCAGGTAGACGCGAGAGGTAATGAAATACAGACGTGTGTTGAGTATTAACTTTCGTAGCTGCGCACAGATTTAAATCAATTTTCTTCGTGCAGAGAGAGATTTAAAGTTTAGTGAACAAAGAATTTTTTTTTTTTCAAATTAAACAGTAAAAACAAAAAATTAATGAGTTTTTAATAATTTTTTTTTACGACATGTGATACTGTCAATAAAACGACTCTTCGAAGGATCCGCATCGAGGGAGAATAAATCGGTTTACCCGGTACACGGCACGGTCCCATTAACGCGAAAATTGGGTAAGAAGGCGTATAGGAAACGTCGTAAATTGAGCGCCGCGGCAAACTCGATTTCTGCTGGTAATCCCGGGCTTCCGCTTTCAAGGGACGCCACGCAACGGAACGTTCTTACAACCGAATTCCCGCACTCGTTCTCGTTGTCGTCGTCACCGTATCGAGGATTAAACTGTCCCGCAGCGTACGAATAATTTTCACGCTAGTCGACGTCGTGCAAACCGGAAGATTAATAATTCGTCGCACAACCGGCGGACGGAGCTTAAGTGTGACACAGTGACAAAACATATGCCGGCAGCGAGGGAGGCTTTGATGTTTTTGCTGCGACCTGCCTCGCGCTATCGACGCGGTTATTAAATATGAAAGATCTGATTTCCTTTGTTAAACGCGATATTTTATGCGGGTGGTCTTGCTTTAATGACGAGCGTTATAATCTAATTATAAAGGATATGTGCGATTGCACTTACTATGATTGACGTGAAAATGTCGAGGAAAAACGTTAATGCAATCTTATGTAAATTAGATTTATTACGAAACAACTCAGAGAGCTGTTATTTATTTCTAACTTGAATACGTGCGAATAAATCATATTTGTTTTGCTCTTTTTAACTTGTCATTCAAAAAAGCACTAGTATTATTTGTTTCATTATACTACAGGTGCTTTGAAATTATTCATTCGCACGAATTCAAAGGCCGCAAGTACATTATGTTATTTTTAAGTTTGGTTATAAAGACAATCTTTCCTTACAATCTTTCTAACGAGTTTCACCCAACATGCTATGCTAACTTTAGCCGAAAGTATAAGTAAACCCAAAGTTATAACTGACATCAGAATCACATTAGCATCTAACTTTCAACATATCTCGCCCTCACGAGACACAACGAGAGAACAATCCTTCCGCATTAAACACGGCTAACACAAAAGCGACATCATTAAATATTGACAAAATCACAGAAGCTGCAATGGATAGACCCTCCTCGTCTAAATCCGGCCTGCCGCGCGTTCGCGCGATACACACACGTGACTGAAGATCCCTCGAACATCTCCTGTTCTCGCGATACTTGGATGGGTGGCGGTCGGATTTCCAACGGAGCGGAAGGTCAATCCCAACGCTTCGAAATTTCGGACCGCCCCGGCTACGTGCGGCACAACGAAATTAACTGTCAATCTCAATTTCCCCCTTCTACCCACATCGGATGGGTGCGCATCCCTCCGCGAGAGAGAGAGGAGGGGCGGTCCAACACCAGAGACGGAAACCGGGCCACCCCCCTGAGAAACGTCAATTATAAAGCACTGGATCTGCCAGAGAGCCGTCAGGACCCCGTCACGCCCGTTTCTGCTCTTCTCTCCCTCGCGCGTGTGGCTGTTATATTTAATGAAAAGAAGCTAATCCACAATCAGTCATAATACGCGTACACTCGAGTGACGACGATGTCGTTCTTGTTCTCGCCTTCTCTCTCTGTCTCTTAAATCCGGCACAGGGGACAGCAAAACACAATCGGAAATTTCTCCGATTACATAGCTGCAAGCTTGTCATGAGAAGAGTGAATAGATGCTGGATTCAGAATCTGGCTCATATATTATGTCGAGATGAAGAAGCCAAGTTAACTTTCCGTACTCGACTTTGTAAATAACTGATGTCAGATTGATGGAGTGCTCGCATTATACTGGAATTACACTTCGACGACAAAATTATTCAGGCTTCTTTTCGAGGTTCAGAAACCGATAAAAGCGCATCATGTTTCGCAACCAGCCTCGCGGGCGAGTGTCGAAATACGCGTGTGATAGATGCGGCGAAACGCATTGCAGGTTGACGTTTGCCGTCCATTAGTGAGATTGATGTATATTAGATATAATGTATTACTCCACTCATCGTGCTGTAACTGCGGGCGGAGATGGTGAAATGTCCTTTATTATTAGTTCGGTTTTTATGAGCGTCAGTTTTCTTTTTTCGCAATGTATCAACAGTAACGATCGAGATCGAACAAGATATTTATTACGCAGCATTCTCGATTAATTTGAGTGAACCATAATGTACCATAAGAAATTCCCTTTAAAATTAATAATAAATAGCAACAATAAGAATTATTTAATAAAGCCTCTTGGGAAATTAGAATTAAATGCTTTCGAGTATCATATTAAATAACTGCTTTTCTTTTCATTTTGAGGACCAAAAATGTTCGCTTATCGCGAAGATGCACGACTTACTACGATTATTTCTATTTATTCAAAGACTCGTATCGTTATCTTTGCGTCAAATAACGAGCAAGTAGTCCGCTATCGAAAATGGAAAAACGGCGCGTGATTCAACAACATATGTCGTTTGTGCTTAACGAGAAAGGAGATTTAGCTCCGATTAATCGTGCGATTAACAACGCTCGTGCACTGATTGTTGTCGAAACGAGGCTTCGTCGAATCATCTCGATTTAATTAGCCCCTTAATGACCGGCCGGATGTAAATCTACGCCCACGCGATGCAATTACGTCGGTTTCTTGATAACAATGCGTCTCTCCCTCTACCCTCCAGACAGGGCGATTATTAAGCTGTCGAATAATCACCGATAATGTATGTCCTACAGAGACGACAACAAAGCGGCCGGTAACTAGCCGCGCCAGTTGAACTTTAAGGAGAGAAGTTTGTCTCAATTATTGTTCGGTGCAACGATCTCCCGCTCTCACGTCGCCAGCACGCCCACGAGGAGCGCTCATCTCTGCGCGACGACGACGATAACGACGGCGATGCACTTATCCGCTTCCTCAGCTAAAGAGAACGATGCAAATGGCACATCATTGTCATTAAGTAGATACATCCTTTAATGACAACCCCTTTTCATCATCCACCGTACCACGCTTTGATTGCTCTGGCGTTCGTCTCCGCGTCACGATGTGCTTCAATACCATCGACCGTTGCCTGCTCGACTTGGCTTCGTGCAATTATTTCGCCGGATGCTCGCAAAATGTGAATATTTGTTCAATCGATTACTCGCAGAGAACGCAATACTATAATTCTCTCGCTATTTAACATTATCTTATACAATATTATAACGTTATTATATTGTTGAATGCAGACTATTAATTTACGTTACTTTGTCAAATTATATGTTGCATATATGATATCTCCAAATAATTGCCTCTATTTTACGCGCATATTGTTTCACATAGAATTATATCACCGCAGCTTATTAAAAGCTACAGAGATCTATTATATTCCGTAATGTTTATCTAATGTGAAAATATATAGAAAATTGAGAAATTATAGTTACATGGATATACGGATCGAAAAACAACGTGGTGTTTATTACATTGTATCTCGATTAAAAGTAATTTCACCAACATAACGTTTCGCAATAGCAACGCGATAAATGGCTGTATCTATTACAGCATTCGATATTTTACTCGAGTTACGAATAAAAAAAAGCAGTTTAATAAAGACTACATCGCGCATGACAAACTGATATAAATAAACGCTAAAATATTTCGTTATCGAGAACCATTGTTTTTGCATTCGACGAATGCCCGTTTACGGTCCATTAATCGGAGGCGCGAGTTAAATTGGCCCCGCCAAATTAAATTTCAACGCGCGCATATCCACTTTCGCCTGAAAAAAATGCATTCGTCGATCTGCACTGGAATGCATGTTGTATGCCGCGCACGATGTCGCGCTTCAACGCGTAAAACGTCAAAAAACGACTGCGCATTCATTGATTTATCTGAACAACAGAATTTGATTTTCCCTTAAAAGTAACGAAGGATTGCGAAGGACAACAACATGATAGTTTGTCCAATAAGATTTGTGTAGGGAATGATAGCAAAATATATATATAATATTTAGATTCTTTTTCGATCTTGGATGGATCGAAAGTTGATTGTTTCTTATTTCAAATTGCTGTGCAAAAATATTATTTTGGACAAATTTAGATTTCGACTTTTCGCTGTTTTTTTTTTACAATATATTATTATTGCTACATGAAAACTGGCAGTTTTAATGAAAATCAGATTGATATGATTTGGTCCTATCGCGATGCATCATTTTTATAACAATTTTTATAAAAACAATTTTAAATACTGATGGAATATGCCTCTGATATTACGAATGGTTTTTTTACTTTAGAATATAATACTACATGTAAACGATAGTATCTTTGTCATTCGCACCCTCTCAGAAATGCCGAAAATGGTATCTCTCAATGTATGCTCTATAAACAGACAGAAGCCCGTTAGATAGAGCAAATATAAGCATCGCGAATCGGCACGCGTCAGCACGTGGCGTCGTTTTCTCTCTTTTCTGCCAAAATAAAAAATAAAAATATGTTCGTGGATAAGCAGACGGAATTTATTTCCGCGCGGCACATGTCACCTCGGCAATTCGACACGGCTGATTTATCACGAGTCATCGGCCATCGGGAGTAAACCGACGATCTGCATTAGACAGGGTGGGTTGCAGGGGTGCAAAATATGAAAAATCGAAAAATCGGCTTTTCCGCGAGGAGTGAGGAGTCGGAGAAAGAATTTCGCTACGGCGCGATAAGCGCTGAAATCTTGATGAATTGGTCAATTGGCGCACCCTCCCGAACAAGCGGATACGTCATATTTCGTTAAGAATGAACTGCAGGGTCACTTGTTTCCCTCATTTCCCCGGCTATTATTCCGGACTCGGCTATTATTCGGACTAGCTCCTAGGCGAACGACAACGCGTGACTAGCCGGTGTAGCTTTATCGCCGCGAGTCACGATTAAGGAAGATCGTGACGAATCAAGGGGACGTTCCATGATTTCATTAGGAAGTTCGATGCCCTAAGAATTAATTGCGAGAATCGCTGAATTGCGGGGAGGAGCAGAGAAATTCGATTTTCACGAATGCATAGTAAGTATTAATTTTCAAATCACGATAAAATCTCGATGATCTTGACGCATTTTTATATTGTTAAAATATGCATCAAGTTATGTAATTTGCACTTAATTTATTGTGCAAAAATCATTCCATGGTGCTCTATAAATTGCCTTAGAATTTCGGATCTTAAACTTATCACTGGCTAATTCAAAATTGACAAAAAAGATAAAATTTTTCCTGATGATTTAAAGCTTGAATAAATAAAAATTATTTTAATAACAATGGATATTTAATAGATATGTTTTAAAAATGTAAAAGACGAACATATCGCGACAGTCATACTTATAATTGTATGAAGTATCAATGCACATCGATTTAAAAAATTCAAACGGATTTATTTTAATGGAGAATGTATATTTGAAGAAGGAAGAAATTGTGCACATCGCTGAAGTCGAGATTGAAGTCACGAACGGCATCACTCGTCGACAAATTTCCTCTTTGGCGCGGAGCAACATCCCGAGCGCGTTTTCACGGAATTGCTTGGCCAGCACAGCTCGCAATCGATTTCCGGCCAGAAGAGTCGAGGAGCATTATGTCGAGCCGAGTCCGGCTGGAAGCGGATGCCGACATTCCGATGCATCTCGATGGAGCAATATTATATCGGGAAAACAGTTCCCGCGGAGCGTGATTCTGTGTCCCTGCCACGTATTCGTCGATATATCAAAATTACTCGTCACCGCGTCGGTTCGGAAATTCTCCTCGCTCTTCTCGTCCCTTTTTCTAGTAGTCATTACAAGGGTGGACGATAGGGAACAAAACCCTTCTCGCATTAAATCCGTGTCTCCGAATTAGCAGGAAGATGACAGAAATTAGCGCGACGATCGGAGGGTGAGAAAAATCCGTTACAATCGACATTGAGAACGTTGAGAAGAAACTGTCTCTATATATTCACGGTGATGTCATTGTTTACCGAAGAATCATTCTCTGTAGAAAGGCGGACACATCAAATACATACGCACATTCACACACGTAGTATGCACGGTGCGCAAACGTAGCATCGATCGCGCTTCTGTTTACTTCAGCGATCAAATGTCGCTCCGGCGAATTGTTCCCGGACTGTCCCACGTGATATGAATTTTCTCGCCACCCCATGATTGCATCTCCCTTTCTCTCCTTGCTTTTCTTTCGCTTCTGACGTTTCGTTATCTATCATCGTCTCCGGCGATTTCTTTTTCGCCTCGAGACAACTACCGGTTATATACATATATGCTAGGTGGGTCGATAAAATTGGATATCATTAAATGAGAAATGTATTCATTGGCAAGAATTCGAAATTGAATTTTTCTTAATCTTGAAAGTAATACACTTGAAAAAATCAAATAATTTTAGATTAATTTCTAATATAAAATCATGAACTTTAAAGTTCAATAGAACGCTACTACACAATATTTTAACAAAGCTTCCATAATTATTCGTTACTCATATTATTTTAAACCGACAATGATGTTTAAAAATCAGTAATAAAAGAAAGAAAATAAAATAAAGTGGTAAACTATGGTTAAATTTAAACGCTTGGTAAGATGATCGTAGCAATTAGTATAAATCAATAATGTTATTATTAAAGTTGAATTTAAACTATAAATTATTTTGACCCGAATAATAAAATAACATTATATGCAGTAGAAACTTTATCCTAATAAATTGATAAGCGACACGTCAACTTCGTTTCTCATACTCATGAATAAAAGAATTATCATGAAATCGTAAAAGTATTTTTAAAAATATTATTGAATAAAAACGAAATATTTTATAAATTTAGTAAAATCAAAGACAGATAAATTCGCGTTACAATATATGATAGTCGGTGCACCAACGTTAACAAAAATGATGTTAACGTTCAATATTTCATCTTGTAACAGTTATTAATTTTTGGAGAGAATGCAAGCGATTCATATTGCACCGGTCATTTCCAATTCTGATTGCAATATTGCACGTTGGTGGTAGTTGAATTCGTGCAAGTCTCTACACTTTGAAAAAAAAATTTCATTTTTACACAAAAAATGTATACAATATCAATAGCAATTTTATTATTATATAAAACGAAAATTTTTTCAATGTTTGCAAGTGTTCTCTATGTATCTAGAAATTCTTTATATCCTTTCATAAAAATTAATATACGATTATTAATTAGAGCTAATATGATATGAGCAAAATGATCGTTCCCCAGTAGTGTTTAAGTAGATAGCTATTTATCTAAGTAATTACTTTTTTTTTTAAAGCATCAAATCTCTCTTTTTCTTCAAAAACATTCTTAAATCAATGATGTTATATAAGAAAAAATGTAGAAGAAAAAAAGTTTTAATAACATTCAATAAACATTTTCGATACTAAAATTCTTCAATAATTAATCAGAATTTTTAACAATTTTGTATTCACTGATTAAGTATTGATTTAACTTTATAAATTTTTCAGAATTTTCATAATTGTGAAGCTTATTTATATAAATTGTCAAGAATTGACTGAAGCATGGCGGTTAGTTTCTAGAAAAAAAAAAATTTGCTTCATCGTCTTCGAAGAAAATTAATAACGATATTGTCCAGATTTAATTTCGCGCGAGTGCACAGTGCCGCGAAATTTCCATCCGTTCTGAGAGAATTAATTTAATTTAATGAGAACGAAATTAATAATGATGTTTCTCAAATTATGCAACACTACAGCGTGAATAAGTGAGCAATGATAAAGGTGCGAAGAAAATTGTTTAAAGAGAATTTGAAGATTATAATCTATAAAGCAATTATAATTTATGTATAATAACTAAGTGTTTACAATAATATAATGTAATTTATACATGAATTTTTCAATCATTAAATATCGTAATAATTAAGCATAACATTAGAATTCTTAAAAGATCTCCATAAGTAAATTTTCAAAAATTCCTTATTTTTTTGTAGTTGAATTATCGCGATTTCTATGACCATAATAGCGCAATATCCGCATTAATAGTTTTCTTCCTAACGAGATAGGGCGTTTGGTGAAATTTCCAAACAGCGCAGACCGACTTTGGGATTTCCTGCAGCGTTTCGTCCAGTTACCCCATAGAACCATTCAATCGCGCAGTTACTCGATTAACGGCACGCAGTCCGGAAAATTTCCGCGCGGTTAAACTCCAAACTGGTAAGATGTAGTTTCAGATGGGAGCGTCGGCACTCGGATAGAAGCCCAACCGCGAAGTTAGTTCTCGACCGGGAAAGTTGCCGGAGTTGCGTTCGTTAAGATACATGTTACGAGCGCATCAGGTATCAACGCAAACTGCCCGCTTCCTTTACGTACAATATCTTCTCTCGCATATACATATTCGAGGGCGTTTGCATAAAATTTCACGTGCCATTTTCACAACGAGTGTCGTTACGGTGTATCAGATATCCTACATGTCTCGAAGAGCAGAGATCTTTGAGCATTACTTAAATAAAATTGTTTTCATTTTTCAGATAATATTCCATCTCGTACAATGAGCGATTTTTATCATATAATTTTTATCGTTTATTAACTATTTATAAGCAAATGATTTGTTTAAGAATTTCATTGGTTTTTAATTAAATAATATGTTCATGTTTGAATAAAACTTTTTTTCATATATCTTTGTCATCCATATTTTTCTAAAAATATTTAATAATTTTTTTCTTACTTATTATTTTTCTTAAAATATGTCTTTCTCATTTTTATTAACAAAAATTATTTAATAATAGAAAACTGTTGCAAAATAATTAATATAGTTGTCAATATTAATAAGTGTAAACTATTTATTAATGTGATGAGCTCTTGAAATATTAACAATGTTAATATAGTTGTAAATAAAATTTCTGGTTTTCTCTCAATTATTTTCACAATATGATGAAAATAGCCCAAATATAGTTATACTACATCAAATATTTCAATTTATTTTCTATAAATATCCAGCCAAGTGTGCCGAAGGGTGTCTAGACGGTTCATGCTTTATCTTTGATCCTTCGAAAACGTGCTGTTTTCAAGGGTCACACTTCTTGACATATCAAAAAGAAAATGCTCTGATGACGACGATAATTTTCGACGTTGAAATAAAGATGAGAAAGATCTCGCGCGAGAAAACGCGCATTTCTAATAACGCCAGACTGCGTTAAGGCTGGTTTACGATAAATTTGCATAATATACTGCACCCCGTTTTCATAACGAGCGTCATAAAAGCGTACCGAGTAACCGCATGGTTAACTTCGCGCATTTAGCTACATCATATAAGTCACGTAATTTCATTCACTGTTTTGTGAACATGACAAAGGTTTGACAAAGAATATGACAAAGGTTTGACTAATATATGAAAAAAATCTAAGATCTTCCGTCAAGATTGGATCATAAATAGATTTTATTAAATAACTGTAATTCGTTCTCCTTCTCGCACGAATGACGCGAATAGTCGCGTAATTTCGTTTATTCGGATTATTCGATCGCCTCGACATTTTCTTCGGAGAAATTTTAAAAGCGGCATTTCTCCGAAATAACTCTGCTACGCGAACTCGTAAGAAAACGGATAATACCTCGGAGAAATGAGAGGCTGAAAATCGGGATCCGAGTTTACGCCGAGGGATTAAATCGAGACTTACCCGCGGGAATTTAAGGGTAAACCAAGTTTCAATTTAACCAGAGCCACCGGAGATAGCGAGAGCGTACTATTTACGGCGATAGACTCCACTGACGATCGCTAGAGTCAACGCGAATATTTTGTCGGGCTAATATTGTTTTCAGTTCGTGCAACTTTGATGTCATAGTTAAATGCGGGATATATGCAATGTATATGAATTATGGACGAGTCGAAGTTAAACTTGGAAAGTCGCAATACTAATAAAATCTAAATAAACGCTGGAAAGTTTCTAAATATAAGAAAGCAAATGGAATAGATAAAATGACGTTGATATATGAAAGATAAATCAGCTAGTTACTGTCAAACAGTGTTGTACGTCTCAACGTCAATAAAATATTAATTAAAATATGATATATAATTTGAAATATCTCAAAAAATATAGATATAAAATATATATATATATATATATAGAGAGAGAGAGAGAGAGAGAGAGAGCTTATAAACATTATAGCTTATATACATTATGTACAAAGTAAGGTTAGAAGGGACTATTTTGTTCTACCTTCATAACGTAGCGTGCTATTTTCATATTAGGCAAGCAATCACATTTAAGCTAAATACGGTGCTTTTGGTTGTCTGCCAACAATGTCGAATGCAATAGTCTTATCAATAAACAGAAGTCAGTACCACAATAACGATATTACAACTACAATTATATGCTATATTTATAATTTTCGAGTATAGAATTGATTCTCAATTAAGATGCTCCTAAGTCGGTTGACTATTAGTCGGTAATTACATTCTTCAGTGTAATAATACAGACAAGTTTAATAAATAATTTTGCTATTGAAAAGTTATATACGCGTTATTTATTATTAACTGAAATAATTTCGAATATGTATCCTCTGCAATTTTTGTGCATTATTCACTGATTTGTACGATTCAAAGTAATGGCATCGTGATATTCGCTTATTATGTCATACATTGTACGCCGGTATTGAAAACGTTCGGATGTTTCAGTCGTTACAAATATTTGAGGATAACGGCGCGAGATAATAATTAACAATAGGGGGCTATATGGCGATCATAAATGTCCAGCCGGATGATTTCGTCCCCTCGAACGCGTTGCGCCATGCCGGAGTCATCGATTTATTTTTCTCGCGTGCTCTCTCTCGCAACGATGCAATAATAATAACAGACAGTCAATCATCGTTACGCGTTTCCTCCTACGTCGAATACGCTCTTTCGCTGCTCTCGATGGTAAGAGACCTTCGCGATTAGAGATGCTTAATGCATAGTGTATATGGTGCCTATCGGTTGAAATCTTGATGAAATACGCAACAATTTTACATCTTATTCGGTTTTTACTTGGCTATAAAAATGGCTATAATAGGAAATAATAGGAATTGATTTATCTACGCGTGATTGCAATTAAGATAAGGAAATTTATAAGAATAGCCTGAAATGCAGAATTTAAAAAAAAATAAAAAGTTTTTTGTGGCAAGTTACGCAATACTTCTAGCTAATATCTATTTACAAATTTGATTATGATTGATGATTCTGCACAATGAGAAATATATAAAATCGGAAAAAGAATTATATTGAATTTTACTAACAATTTACAGACTTTTTCATCTGGTCGTTTTAATCTGTTCTACATGATTGCACACATAATAATGGATTATTTGCTTTGTTGCATATATCTGCCAGCGCAACGTTTTTGCATAGAACGTTAATTTAAAATATAAAAAATAAAAAAATTAAAATTTCTTTTTCAGGATAAAAGCCGCAACTATTAGCGAGAGACCGTATTTTAATGAAGTATACACACAACAGTGCAGAATTAGAGTGCAGAATGTGCACTGGGGAACAAATCCAGTAAAAAATATCAGAAGATATTACCGATATTTCTGTATCTATACAACAGTCATCTTTCTCTCTCTCTCTCTCTCTCTCACCCCCTTTCTCCTCTCAACTCAGAATTATTTTACAAATATTAAAATTTAAGTAGCATAATATATGCTTGTGTATTATTATCATGTATTAAATATCCACGAAGGTCTCATAGATCGCAAATCCTCCCTTTTGGTATGATTCACTATGTTCTGGATTTGATTAGGTCATCGCTGACCATTAAGCCGAATCTGCCAATCTTCAAAGCAATATAGCCCGCGGCTCTGTTTACGTATACCCCGTGTACATATTCGACCTGCAGAGGAGATACGTTGTGCGGCCTCGAATTAGTCTCGAGGAAACCACGCCCTTACATAAACAGCGTAATTGCGGGGGCGTTCGCGCGAGCGTAGCGTCGACGTCGCTCGGAAAGAACGGAAGAGAAAGCGAGAGAGGGAGGGAGAGAGAAAGAGAGAATCGCTTTTATCACCATTGTGACAAAACGACTTCACCCGTCGAGGGAGAGGAATCAACGAAAAAGGAAATTGCCCCGTGTACGTATGCCTCGTTTCTCTGTCCCTTTCTTTATCCGGATTCAAATACGAGTGCGAGGACACGTTCACGCATGTGCGTGTACCGCATATACACGACAATCTACGATTTTCTCGAGGGGCGCGAATATGAGAACACGTACACCCCTATCGTACGTGCTCGCGTACTGCGCGCTGTTCGTTCCGACGGAGAATTTTAACGACCGTATAGGCGGTGCGAAGTTTTCGTGCGCCTACTAATTGAAGATATCAAAGAAGAACGTCGCGGGAAGGAAGAGATTGACATAATTAATATTAAATTAAGTTTATATTGATGCTAATGTCGAGACTAGAAATTTAATTTAGAGTTCATAAATATCAGCGTTTCAGTCTATATCAACGTAAAGTTAAAATCTTTTATTTTTACACATCTATAAAAAATAATGTTAATTTATCTCAATTAATAAGAAAAAAAATTAACGCTGCCATCACTATTGCCGTATGTTTACGTTCATTCCTTTTGACACTATATTTAGAAGACTGAAAATTAATCTATAATATCGGAAATGACGTCATCTCTATTTTTTCGATGACAAAGGCAATCAGCCATCCATATCGCCTTCATCATTCCCCACGATCACACAATGTATCTACTACGTTACACGAAGAAAAACAAAGAGCAGTCGAGCAGCCCTTGCTGACGCAAGTTTGAGCGAAGGGTTTCTCTCTCATTGACGCAGTTCTCTCCCACTCATAAATCAAAATATCATTTTCGAGCTAATTTCTGCACACGTAAGACACGCTTCTAATTTCCTCGGGATATTTAACGAACTCACTCGATCTTCATGTTAGCTTCTCCTGTAACCGGAGATATTTCGGAGATAACCGTATAAAATTAAGTACATAGTATATGATGATATATGATAGACGTATCGATTTAGCACACACGTAATTATTCCAGAGTAACCACTTTGAGCGGAATATTAATTTGAGAAAAGATATCGGCATCAAAATTATAAATCAGTAATAAATTAAAGAGCGGAAAATACAATGAAATGTAATTTATGTTTCCATATTGCACGCATAATAACATGTTTACTTGGATTATAATTAAATATTTAACGACTGCGTTGAATACGCATATTTTTATAATTCTATAAATATCAATCTACAAAGTGCAACAATATCTCATAAATAATTCTAAAAGAAACAAAGGTAACATTTGTTTATATAAATTGTTTATATAAACTGTATACAGAACGCAGACAAAGCCGTATAGCGGATACTCTCACTTGTGCGCTCACGGCAATTACGCGTGTGGAAATGGAACGAAAATAGTATCGCGTGTAGTTCATGACCTTCCTTCGAGCAAACCAAGCCTTCGATCAAACCAAGTATAATATATGTCAGTGAAAAATTAAATAAAATGCCAGGCAGCATGGCAAACGCTTATTCATAAATAACAATTGTCTAATGTCTGTAGAACATCCTTTTTAAGAATGAAAGAATTAACCTAATTGCAATCAAGAAGTATATCTATCACAAATTTTGTTATTTCTAAAACGCCAATATCAAGTTAATTTGTAGTTAAATCATTTTTGATGATTGCAATAAAAAATAAATTTACGAGGAAAAATTTAACTTTTACAGAATTGTGTATAAAAATAAAAAATATTTTAAAATAAATAAACGATAGTCTCTAGGAATAAAATGTATGCTCTAGAGAACTGACTCCTGTACAACCCACTTAGTTCCATGGTCAAGGCAACTCAGGCTCCGCTTTAGATATTCTACACGCAAACCTGGAGATCCACTGACGCATGTCGTTCAATCGAGGTTTCCCTACTCGAAACCTGCCGCTGCCCTCTCGTTCTTTGCTTATTGCGAACTAAAATATCACTTTCATCTTTCCGACGGCGAACCACCTCCGAGGAGACTTAAGTGCAACCCTCCGCAACGAAGTTACGTGGTTCCCTCCTCTTCACGTCGAGGCGAGGCACATCCGTTTTTCCCCATTCAGCTTTTCTTTTTTTTTTCCCTGAGAGTGGTCGTCTCTCGACGGAGCGCTCTAAAAATTCGCAATAAAACGCACCGTGCAGTAGCAGGAGAAAGGACGATCTATGGAAGATGCGAGACCATTCGTTGTTTTAAAAGGAATTTTATGAATGTGTAGATTACAACCGAACTCGTTCATTCGATTGAAACATCTCTTGGCATTTTTGCAGGTTCGGTAGAAATATTATCTTCATTGCCCACAGACTTTTGTGTTTCAAGTACACTATTTATATTGAAGTGTTTTTTCTTTCATTTTTTTACGAGAAGGAGCGTTTTACTGCGCGAGTTTAGCATAAAACGATGCCATTTTTAATAGTGGTCGTCAGTCGGAATCGTGCTAATGCCACAGGGAAAGAGAGAGGAAATTCAGACATTTCAGATGAGAGAATCACGGAACTTGTAGAGTTTCCTTCGGGGAATTGAAACGAAAATATTTTATGCCGCTTTTCACCGTTTTCATTTCTGTATAACGCTTTTGATAATATAAGAATTTACAGAAACTCGGTTGCAAAATATTAAATTTCGTAAGCTGCGGTTTGCTGCTTTGAGAAGGGTAGCATTTCTGACCTTGAGGTTTACAAAGCGTTAACATTAAGGTTAATGATGAAGAGGGAAAGCTCATCGCTTAATTAATAATTAGCTTTAACTTAAGTATAAATAGCTGCTTCAGGAGAGCAGAGAATAAATAAAACGTAAATGGCGGATAATTATATCGTAAAATATATTAAAATCGAGAATGAATAAAAAATTAATCAGTCGTAACTATTTCATTTTAAAAATCGTACAAAAAGAAACGTATACAAAGAAACGTGCAAATTTCAGCTCAAAATAATTCAAGATGTTATTCAGTATATAAAAATATACGTTGCTAATTCATATAAATAATCATTAATATCTATCGTAAATGGCACTGTGTGCTCCTCTTTTATCTACCCTATAATATATTACAGTAATAGCATTATTATCTCTCGTGTCGTATGTATGTAAAATATACGTGCATTTTTGCATGATAATAGTAAAAGTATACATTATAACATTCATGTTAGAAAACCATTATACCCCGCGGAATTCATTATCGCATTTTGATTGTTACCCTTATCGCCAAGTGAATTATTTCGCGTGAATTATTTCGCGTGAATTTATAGATGATAAATCCGTTTTAAATTTATAATATAAAATAAATTTACTATTTTTTAAAAAATTTTGTTTTTCAAGAGTAATTTGAATGATTAGACCACGATCACAAAAAGAGTTAATTTTTCAAATAATTTACATGAAAGAAATATCAAATTTTCAAGTAATCAAAATAAATACTTGTCGCAATTTCCAAATCAAAATTTATGATCTGAAAATAATATTTTTAAATATAACTAATTACTAAAATGCTCTTTAATCACTTTTTCAAGAAATATTGATGATTCAGTATAACTGTTTACATAAAAGTAGCAGCAGGTGTATTAATGTAATAAATCAAGTCAAGATAAAAACAGACATAATACCAATGAAAGAAGATTTTTTTCGATCCAGCTTTCCAAAAGATAAACACATAATTTTCACGGGGGTGCTTCGAAGATACCCTAATATGGATTTGCAGTATTGGATTTGCCTATGCATCAGGATTACTAAATCGGGGAATACGAGAGGTGAGCCGCGCGCGGGAGTCATTGTTTTCAGACGGCGATAATCGTGATTCATAGCTATTCCGGACAATTCGTCCGTCGCGAACGAGTCGATATTATTCGCTGAAGAATCGGAGCATCTCGCGTGCTCGTTGTGCTCTGCGCGATTTCTCTGCCCAATCCTTTTCACGCTCCACTTCTTGCCGGTTCTTCTAGTTGCCAACATGTCTCCTTTGTCAAGAGCTACGGTAAAGTGCCGGTCCACAGTAATTAAGGAGACCTCCGGACAACGACCGGAGCCAAAGTCGATCGTCGAGGTTAACGAGGGGTTCGTCACGACGGTAAGCTTCAAGCCGGATTTTGCAAGCCAAGGTAAACTCGACCGGCTAATTCGGATCGACTAATCGGTATAAACGACGATGGTTACTGCGGTCACATGAACGAGAGAGTGAGAGAGAGAGAGAGAGAAAGAGAGAGGGATGCTGGGCGAAAGCTTTCCTCCCGTTTAAAATACTGTGGTTATCTGGCTTTCCCGTTATAGCCGGATTATATAATACGAAACTATATTTGCAAAATACGCTTGATCTATCGAGTCACCTTTAGCTCTACAGCTTAGGAACAATGTTTTATTCCAATATTCCAGATTTATCAAAATCATATTGATGATTAAAAATATATATATAGCTTAAATATATTTAACATATTAGTATATCTTTCTATCACTTGCTTACAAATGATATAAATTCTATCGATTATTAAATTTCTCATTTCAGAACAAGAATGTACTTTCTCACGTGATTATTATAGAGGAGACAAGATCTCTGAATCATCCGTGATGCAGCGTACAGTCCCTTTAATTTGAAACGCAAAGCCTTGACAGAGAGGATTAGATTGAACTTTGACCAACCACCGACCTTTAATTTCCTCCTAGACTTCTTAATTGCATCCTCGGCCGCGTAACGTGCATTTAGCTCAATGGAATTGAGCTATGAAAGCGGACTCGGTCGGGGGACCTATAATTCGAGGGGAAATCGCGTATGTCAGCCCCGACATGAAAAGAGTTGCATCTGCGTCGATACTGAGAAAAAAGGTCCGACGGCCGCATTAGCGATTCATGAAAGTCAAACATCACCGTCCAATCGGCGTCTATGTTTAATCTATCCAATCTGTTTATTTTAACCCTTTATGCAGCTCTTAAAACAGCCATTACATTGGGAAATATAAATTCAATAAAGTTGAATTTGTATAAATACGATATATATATATATATATATATATATATATATATATATATAAGATTTTCGAAAAGTATTAAGAATATTTCAAATAAATAAAGTGCAAGATAACATTCTCTAAAAAAACTTGAAAGAAAAATATGTCACATAATAAATAAAATTTTATCCTGATAGATTCAATGCATCATGAATAAAAATTGAAGTGATGCGGATCGAAAATTCGACAGACAGTCGAGAAAAGTTGAAAAAAGTTGACGTTACAGAGTTTACAAACGAAGGGAAACATGATTTCAAATCTTTTGAGGTGAAGTGAAGAGGACATACTCTAAATTTGATGAAACTTCATGCGTGAAAGTTGCAATTGAAACAATTTTAATATGATATCAAAATCGAGACAAGAAAATATAGGAGACCTTCCTTTTCCAGTACATCTTTTCCATGTTGACATATCGAGTAGTTTGTAAAAGGTTAAAGGCGATAGCGAGTATCTCAACGGCTAAACTTCAATTAAAAAAATTAGCCGCACCTTCGCGTCGAATGAGAGGAACATACGCGAAGATCCGTGCCAACGGCACGCCCAAGGGCGCTTTAATTTAAAACCGACTGTTGTATATCCATCCCGCGCTCACAGCACTCGGGAAAGGGACGTTAATCCAATTCGTGCCGCCTTTAATCCTTCGACGCACCCGCGAGCGAGTGGTTCGCGCGCACCAGAGTTTTCAGATTGAATTTTCAAGGTAACCGCAAATCCCGCCCCGTTGCCTAGCTCGGAATGCCATTTCTCCCTTTCTTCTACAATTGGGAGATTCATGAAACGGCCACTCTCGAGAGAAAGCACGTAGGCAGAGTAAATAAATCTCGATGCGCATCTTAAGGTATCTCGCACGTTCGTGTGCTGTACAGAGATTTAGAGGGATATGTAAATTACTGCCAGTAACTCCAAACACTAAAGTTTGTTTCGGTAGAATTATAGCAGTTTCAATGTTACGTAATAAGTCAAAATAATTGAAAAAAATAATATTTAAAAATAATAGTAATTATAATTTCAATCATAATAATATTCATAAGATGGTAAAAGAACAAGTTCAATATATATCTACAATAATTAGAAGAGAATTTTTTATTCATGACTTGCTATTGTTATTACTATAATTATTTATCAATGTATCGTTGACTAATTCAGGTAAATTGATCAACTATTTTCAGCTTCAATTATTTTAGCTTTCTACCATTCTTTTGCTCGTGTGGAAAATAGATGTGGCGTTAACATATTGTTTGTGCGTATGAATAATTACCAATATTTTGCACAAAGATCTAGTAATCTACATTTTCTAATGCTCCGACTCGCGAAAAGCGAATTTTTTCTCAATAACGAAAGCGGATTAGTCCATCCGAGTTAATCCATCGCGTGCAATTTACTCTTTCTCTGACTAGACGAGAGCGTTAGATGTATGTGGTGAATTATAAAGGGAAAAGTTGAATTTTTAATTTTCCTCTTTCAGATTTTTCTCCGACTTCTCTATTAAGCAGTACGAAGCTAAATTTAATTTTTAACCTACTTTGCAAATTAACTGACGCCTTAAAAGTTTTAAGCTTAATTATTTCTAAGAAATAGAAATATTTCTAGAACGCGAGAACATTTAAAATATTTATAGTTAAAAGAGATATTTGTTTCTTTTTACACGACAGTGGTTAAAAAGTTTTAATCCGGATAGTTGCGCTTAATGCTACATACAACTCTCTGTTACAGTATATAAGGAACATCAATTAAATACTTTATCAATTAAATACTTTAAACAGGTACCAAAAATAAATTCTATTCCGTAATATTCTAATTTTCAAGTCAATTATCTCGGTTTGTGTTAAATGTTGATTAGTTTCGTATCGCATAATACAATTGCGCTCACATGCACAACGAATGCTAACGAGCACAGTACGTTGAAAACGCGTCAGCCCGAGAGAACCTGGTGTGATACATACGTTTCCGCGCTTAATTTGTAACGCAATCCTGACGTGAAGCGAAACACGACTTTCGGAGAACACATTACGCGCGACTGCAAAGCCGTGTCGTGAATTTCACAACGCCAGACACGTTCAACTCTAGTTTATTCGCTATACAAGATGGTATTACGATATCATGTCGTATATCATTACGAGATCTGATCCTAGAATATATTCCAAAAAAAAAAATATATATTATAGTATACACGATTTTGAATAATTATGCAGTTACGCAAAATGCTTTCGTTGTTTTAGAAGATGCTCCCGTGAGAACGGAATTTAATAAAAAATCGAGTCAATCGTATAAATTAATGCTTTGTCAATTATATTTGCATCGCGTATCGTCATTATTTTTACTTTATATCGCGCTTTCGTGTTTGTCGGCTATTTTAAACTCTTCGCTGAAACGACTCCGGATATTCAAATTCATGCCATGAACTTCCCCATCATCCTGTGCAGTGAGAGAAAGCCTTTTCACCGCGAAACGCAAGCCGCAATGACGACGTGTCGTCGGATCCGGTGGAGACACTAGAAAAATAAGAGCAGAGACGCTTTGTGCGGCCGGTCCACTCAGACCGGCGCTTCCTTTCCATCCCCTTACTCTCGACCTTTTCTTATAACACGGTCCTTCCACCTCTCTCTATCTCGCCCACTTTCGGCTTCATTGCCAACAATGACACTATAGAAAACCGCGGGGGGATAATATGGGCTACACGCAGGGCCGTAGACAAAATCGATTTCGCTCTTGGCCCACGCCGCAAAACGCTTCCCCGATATCCTCTATCCCTCGCGCGTACTCCCTCTCTCAAGCCGCACCACCTTTGATTCAGCGAAATTCGAGACGTCTTTCCACGCCACTCTACCATTGTTTCACGTGGGAAGAGATGCGTACATGGAGGAGGGAGTTTATCGAGAAATTCGAAACGTCCTCTTCTTCCACTTCCTCCCTCTCTTCCTTCCCCCTTCCTCCACTGCGCCCTTATACACATCCTCTTGTCGAGTTCAATAACGGGGGTTTCATCGATATCGAATTTCGCTCAATGTATTCGACAAAATTTTTCCGTCGAGCAGAAAAAATTCTTTTATTCAATGTCGATCTTATCGTTCAACTCAATCAATTCAATATATTTCGCTCACATTTCTTGAATCTTTCGAGACTGAACTAGTCTGTTGTCGAAATTCTTGGTCTTCGTTCATATCACACATTTAAACATATTAATTAAGCGTGTGTATGTGTGTGTGTGTAATTTGCATTTCACAATTATATTAAACGCAAATTTAGTGAATCAGCCAATTTTGAAAAATACGAAAGAAAATTTTTCTACCTAATTAAAAAAATTCATTTTTTGCGTTTATTATAATTTTTATGCTTCTGTAATAATCTCTCTAAAACTATTTCTCTCTTTTTATCTAACTCAGGATTTGAAAATACAGTTAAAGTTAATCGGCCTTGGCAAGAGATTTTTAGACAAAAAAAAATCTAGGCTAAGAGAAGCCAGAATAAAATCAAGCTATCGCATTTAGTGGTGAATGCGGTGCTAAAGGCGGGGTTAGGATGCGAATTGCTGATTCGCATGCTTACAGTAAGATGCTGCACCTGGGACTTTGTACCGTATTGCACGTCGTTCTGCATGGAAGTGGAGGTGGTTTCGGTAGTACTTTAAGTGTCACGATGAATCGACCGTTTTCGCTCCGAATCGCTTCGGACGGATGAACAAGCGAATATTGTCGGAGAGAACGTTACAATTAAACGGGGATCGCATGTCATGTAACACATACATCATATGTACGCTCGAGTATATCATCTCGTGTCGCACGTTTACTACACCCGTGTAATGCGTATTACCGTATGGGTTGGACAGATGATCGATATTGTTTATTACCGGGATCTAGTGCATTGAATCTGGAATTACGTAATACTAGACCGCGGCAAAGAAAAAAAATGGGAACATTTCTTTATCGAGCAATTTAAAAATGTCATAATGCTTAAATTTTAAGATAATTTTAGGGATATGCTATATAAATACAAAAAGAGCACAAAAAAATAAATCCTCACAATATTATTGCACGATAACACGCAGGTTTATCTTGTCAGCTGCTTACAATGTCCCTGACATCAGTCTCGGAAATATTTGAACATCTGCCAACGAAAGCCCATGAAGATTTTCAAGATCAAAGCAATTTCAAACGATTCCGCGTTGATAATCGCAACGATAGTTGCAACGCAGATGGTTGAGACGCACAAAATAAGAGGAAAATATTGTTACGTAATATTTTGTTGTCTCTGAATTACTCACTTATTCAGCAAAAAATCGCTTTTCAAAAGAAACGATGGTCGCTTACCTGCAACAAAAAGCATTAAAATTTTGTTACATTATTGTCTAATCGCAAATTTTTTATGTTTAAAAATAGAAATCACTCACAATTTTAGATCTTTAAAATTTATCTTTCTCGAGAAATCTTAATCTGTGACACCAACTCTCAACCGGATATATTAATAGAGATAACATCATATCGATCGCGAAAGAATCTTGTTTACGTCTACTCCCCTTTTTCTCCCTCTCCCCCCCGTTATATCTTTCGCGGAAGATCACGCTCGATTACAACGCTGTCACAAACATTCTTGACGTGGGAAGGGTAAGGTTAATGTTCGCGATAAAAAGCTCAAGAAATTTTATGGGAAAAAAAAACACATAAGACAGATTGCATCAAAGGAAAGGCAGCTCCCGTCGAAAAGAGCGATGAATCTCAAGACGCTTCGAGACGACAAGTCGACATTACTGAAAAAGATGTGGAAGCAAAACTCTCTTGGGACCAAGGACTGTTATTTTTAACTCTGGCTTGTTACGAATGGGAAAAATCTGGATCTAATACATTATGAAATATCTATAAAAAACGCGTATTTAGCTGCGAAAGAGAGAGAAAGGGGAGGGGGAATTGTCCGTTATAATTTTTTTTTATAGACCGATTTTCTAAAATATTTACATTACAAAGAAGTTAACTAAACTTTGATATTATTCATAATAACTTAATCAACGTGCTTGCGATTAACTGTATGCTCCTGCATTAATGAGATAAATCAATTCGGAATTTTGAAATTCGAAATACGTGCTTAAATCGAATTTTTCGTAATCGAAAACGGATTTGTATCCTTTTACTTGTAATATATCCAATATATCCAATATATAACCTATTTCTGATGTAATATATAATTATATCACCACGGCGCTTTCTCGACACACATAAAAGGAAAACTAGAAAGATCCCTTCCTGGAACGCAAGAACCATAAGAGATCTCCGCGCTGCGACACGATATCCCTTCGTCCTTTACGACGTAGGGTATTGTCCTCCCACATCTCCGCGATGCGACGGCGAGCAGGAAGGAAGAACGGAAGGAAAGCACACAAAACGACCGGGCGGCCAACCAAAGGACAGCGGGATATCACAGACAGGACTGTCGTGTGCCTTCTTCCTGCGACACGAGGTATTGATCCTGTTTGCCACGCGGCTTTAGTATTCGGCGCGCAAACTTTCGTGAAAACGTGTCCCGCATGCCCGCGGCGCCCCATAATTGTAGATTCAAAGGATATAATTCGAAAGAGAGACAGAGAGGAACGAGAGGAAGCAGGGAGGTGGAACACGATGGAAGAGGGATGGAAAAGGCGCCCCGGGATCCCCCGGGATTTGATGCATTATAGAGCGAAAGGGGGCAAACCTGAAGGGCAGCCTTCGGCCTTGTAACGAAGTGAAAATTGCCCATAATTTTTTCTTCATCAGATATCTGATTTAGTTCCAACGCTGATAACATCCTCATCTGTTAATATTGTCAACAATAGCAAACGTGACTTCTTATTTAGAAGATTTTGTACAGAAGTAATAATACATCCATGTTTCTTCGTCAACGAAACTACTCAATTTATAAACATAATAAAGTAATAAGAGAGAAGAATTTATGAAAAATTATGACAATCATGAATATCATTTGTATCCACATATTATCCAATTTTAGATATAATCCATCACTTAAGATAATCCAACTCGAATTAAATGAATCATTTGAAATACCTCGGAGATAAAATTACGAGGAAGCTGAGAGATCTTTCGCAGATAAGAATTTCGAGGTACTTATTTTTAAAGTACACAATAAATCTAATCTTGTCTGACCTAATTTCCATATTTGTATTCGAGAAGCTCAGTAGTAAGATTGACAGATGTCTTCTACTGGAAGAGAAAAACATGGCTTCCCTCATCACTGATTGTGAGAATCATTGCCGAGATCCGAGATTAGGCAAGATTGCGCCCTTTCGCGCAATAGGTTTACCTAATTCTTAATTCGTTCCAAGGATACGAGGAATAATCTCTGGCAGGAAATTTCCCACTCGTGCCGTGGTCCGGAAAGAAGAATTATCAGACTGTAATTAACATCGAGATCGTGAGGGTTGCCGAGACCTTATTGGCCGATGATCCGATAATACGCGCGATAAACCGTAAAAGTAACGGTTCCTTACGTTCGCAGATCGAATTTCTCTCTCGAGTTTGCCACGGACCATCGCATTTCTTTCCCCCTAAGAAACGTCGAGAAGGCATGAAGAAACTTTCTCGAATAAATCGATTAGGATATCAGGTAACGGCGTCGTGACAGGAGAAAAAAGTAATAAAAAAAAATAGATACGTTAGAATTTTAAACAATACTTTTGCAAATGGTAATAAAAATAAAGATGGCTGTTATAATAATGGAATCACAAAAAATAAAAAAATATTTCAATCAAGAATGAAATATAGGAATTGCAAATGTAAATGTATGTAGATAAAATATTAAACTCGTATCCTTGTACAAATATATAAAAATTAATTAAATTATTTGTGCAATTTAAATAATTTAATTATTTTAATGCAGAATAATAATATATCCGACAGAACATCGTATTTAATTTATCAAACAAAGGAGCACGTTAATTTCCGCGAAAGTTTGTTCCTATCAAATTTACGTGAATATTAACTGTCGAAAATTATCTCTTATGAAAATACATCGTATCAACTTCTTAATTAAATAATTTATTAATTAAAGCTATTAATTAAATTTTAGCGTATGTACTCGAAGAATCTCACAGTCCAATTTGGAACAATACGCAATAAAATATTCATTTAACATTCTAGCACAACTTGCCGCTTGCTATTAAGAAAACTTTATATCAAAATTTCTTTTACTAATTATAATAATTAACTAAATTCAAGATCGATATTTTCAGATATGTCGAATATTCGGTGAACGATTATAGTTTTTCTTTCTAAAATTGCAATTCTATCAAATCAAATCAATTGCTTTGTAAGCGAATAATTAATGAACGAATGAAAGTCTGATGTTTTCATTTGCAATAATGAAAGCATCCGGAATAAGGGTTAATCAAGAGGCCCCATTCGCGTTTGGGAAAGCGCGGAAGTCGCGTTCACACGGGCGTTCCGATTGTACATCGTAGACGAAACACACGTGCAGCCGAGTTTGCACTTGTTTGTTTTTGTGTTGCCTTTAACGCAACGCATATTTGAGCCGCAGACAGATAAGGCCGGGTCTGTGACAACGATATCTCGGGCTTTGTGCCAGGTTGCATCTACAGAACCCAAAGAGACGCGGACAAAGACAACGCGCAAAAACACGTGAAACCGAAATTTATGACGGTAAGAGAAAAGCGGCAGAATTTTTGATAATCAAAGGTTCCGCCAAAAAACATGCCGACATGCTTTTTTGTTAAGTGCGAAAATCTAATTTCTATTTTGTAACATTAAGGACTGTGCTGACACGAAGCAATCAGTCATAGATCAAGAATATGTTAGGTGCAAATTAATTTGGTGCCTTTATTTTTAAACAATTTCCGCAAATTCGTTACTGACGATGAAGAGTAAGTTTTGTACGACAATCGTAAAAGAAGAAAATCGCGGGTTGACTTTGGTCAACCATCGACATCAATCGCGAAACTCAATATTCAAAAAAAGTTTTGATGTGCAAAGGTAAAAGCATCGAATTATATAATTTGCACAATCTAATAATCATCAATTATTTATTCAGAATGCATGTCTATTATATGTTAAACTTTGGTTGTCTCTGGACTAATCAATTTCTCAAATCGATGGCCTAATCGAAACGACAGTGTAAAAATCACATCAACCGGTGACGATAATGGATTTCATTCCAATTAGAATCAGACGATGACAAGCGGGCGTTATGATTGGACGGCTGGTTCGTTGAGAGGTCGCCGAAGGATTTATGATGTTCAGGTTATCGAACTTGGTCCCTTGACGAATGATGCCGACCGACAGATCGGTATTTTTCACAGAGGCACTTCTCTCGCTCTCTTTCCATTGAAAAGTCCGCGAACGTCGTTCGTTGTAACGATAGCATTAGCGAGAACGGTCGGAGAACGATAAGAATCACATCCTAGGAAGATATCGCTTTTCTTAAGATCGTAGAATAAGTTTGAACAGCTTGTCTGAGCAGCTTGCGAAAGTTTTCCTTGAGAATTCCTGATTGACTTTGCACGCTACTCGGTCGAGAAATTCGGAGGGAACGTGTGATCCTACGGGAAATGCTTGCTTGATCCGACTCGCTAATTTTGACAGCTGGTCCTCCGTGGAGGTCCGAGCCAAGTCGGGCAAACATTGACTCTCTGTCCAAGGGGACAATATTTTACCGAATGCATTCCTCTTTTACAAAGTCATAAGGAAAAGAGGGGAAGAAGCGAGGCGAAAGCAAAGCGAAGACGCCGTACTTTGTCGCGGGCAAGCTTCTCGCATAAAGTAAATTTTATCTTTTGGTATCCGAGGTCTGTCGTCTTAAAAGAGGGTGCAATCTTCCTTTAGAATCTTGAAAATCGCGCTACCTTTCCATCCTCCTCTGTTCTCTCTATCTCAACAGAAGGAAGCTATTATAATTAGGTAAAAGTACGAAGGCACGTCGCGTTTGCGTTCCTCCCGGAAGTAAATTTTTTTAACGATCGCAATTACGGGCGTGGGACTAGTCGAGAGGAACGGACATCGTGGAAGATGGCAAAAAGCAAGATAGGAAAAGAGAGAGAGACAGAAAGAAGTAGTAGTGTTCATTCTAAGGGTGACGAAGCAGGCGAGAGGCATCTCGAGTCGAATGCCTGGGAAAAGAAAAAATTAATTTCCCCATTCGTGGCGTGCTATTTTATCTGACTGGTGATAATTACATGAGCTTCCCTCTTTAACCTGACTATATGAACAAAAGGAAAAAAAAAAAACACTTCAATGAATGACGTTGTCGCCGATCGTGAGAATTATTCGCAGGGAAAATGTGCCTAAGAGCGCGTTCTCCGCATGCACTTCCGCTCGCGTTTCTTTTTCACGGAAAATGTGGAGAAATTACGTCTAGAAAGCGGAGAAAATTAAGTATCACGAAAAACGAAATTACGCCTGAAGGTACGAGTACAGGGAAGTTAAATTAATAGAGTTAACTAGCGGTGTCGGATAAAAAAGATGTTCCGGATGACACTCCCTATTACCATCACATGTAGCGTTAAATGTGGTTTTTTTAATTCTCACAATAATGAAGAAGAATACAGACGAATAAAATTTAAAATCAGTTATTTGAAAAAAATGCAGTAGTTAATAAATAAAACATTTTAAAATAAGCTTTTAAAATTAATGTAGAAAATATTTACTGTGTTACTTATAAACTAATTGACATTTTAAGAGCATAAATACATATTTGATTAAATTTTCAACATATTCAGGTAATTTTAATTAATTTTGGAAAAACATCAATGTCAGAAAAATGTTTCCATATCGTGATAGCCTATTACGAGAATTTCAACGAGAATTTCAAAGGCAAGCACGAGCAGACAAGTGGCTGAAACTTTAATTTGTCCAGTCAGCCACTCGGAAACAGTACTGTACTCGTTCGCACACATACATGTACGCTGCGGTGTGGGTGGATAAGGAATAGAAGGTAGTCGTAACTGGCGTAGGTCGAGTCTCGGCGAAGGGACCGAGAAAGACACCGGAATCGCGAGATTTCCTGGCACTGCTCGTGTTACACGCGCTTTGTCTCGCTTTAAATCCAAGTAGTTAGTGTCATGTTATGGCAAACCGGCACTACCGCCGCGGGCCAATTGTGTCATTTGTGCATCTTAAGTGTACGCACCGCGTTGCAGCTGTGCCTCTTACCTTTCCGCTCTTGCCCAAAACGGACTAATCGTATACAGAAATGCTTCGATTAGAAGTTTTGTCATAAATATTAGAAAATTAAAAATAACATTTGAGAAAAGTCTTCTTTCCAAGATGTGTAAGTTCGAAAAGTATATCTAACGATGTATTATTTTTATTTATCTGAAGACATCGATAATCGCATATCGTGTATAATTCGATAATGTCGAAATAAAATAATTAATTTAATTGAATAAAACAATTAATTTGATTAAAATAAAATAATTAAATCTATAATTATTACTACATTGCGTTTAATTAGTTTAAAGACAATTAGAGGATATCTTTTCTGACTATCTAAATGAACATAACATGTATTATCAAGGACATAGTGTAACACAGTGAATCATTTCATCTTTGTTATCAAGCCAATGAGACAAATAAGAATAAAATGATTCACTGTGTCCTTGCTGGAAAACGCCCAGTGTAATTAAGCAAAAATATTCTGCACAAAACGAACTTTTGATCTACGTCAAGAATGACCTACGGGAAAACCGCGTGTCCAGTACGCCTTAAAACCGCGCTATCTCTTGAATAATATCTGCGATCCATTATTGCGACCGTCATTAATCGCACGACAAAATTGCGCCTGGCTGCTCTTCGGAGATTTCGACGAGCCGACCCCTGACTCGGCTCGATTTGCACGGCAATGTGAGCGATACGTGCGAGCTTTCGGCTTCGATGCTCACAAGTACAATTACGCCCCTATAAATCACGTAGTCGATGGAAATGAGGGTGCTCGATAGTGTTTTTAATTGCAATACATTTCCGCTGAGATAATTTATCGTGCATCGATATGGTAATAAGCTATCGTCTTCATATATGAAGTATCGTTGCATCAGCTAAATTAAAAATGCTGTCAAAGTTAAAATTTTTTAAATGTGAAAAAATAAAATGCAGTTTCTATCTAATTAGTTAGCTTCTATCTATATTATTATATCCCAGATAATTGTGCTGTCCCATCACAGAAGCTCTGTAGGAAAGATTTTTAAAAATTCGCGTTATTGCTACTAATGCTACTAATATTTGCATTCAACAAATATTTCAAAAATGACAGAGAGGAACCATGATAAAAAGGTTAATTTAAATTCGTGATAAAATAACATTTCCAATTTGTAATATGCAAGATATAAAAATGCAAATTGAATTAACAGCTGCAATTTTATGACATAGGTCTATTATCAGTCTATTAGGATCTCATTACACTGATTCCAAGAGAAACAATATATGTGTCAACATTAATATAATCTATTTTTTCACGTTTATTGCATGACGTATTTCTGATCACTGCTCGTAAATTTATTATTTGCACGCTGTGGAAAATGTGGAAATTATTTTTGCGGTAATCTGATCCCGGTGAGCAACTGTTAAATACCACTCCTAATGAGGGTGCATATACCAAAATTCATTACTAACCCGGGAAGTTACATTACGAGTACGAAAAGCAAAAGCTCGTGTTTTTTTATCAAGAATCTGCTTGGCTAGAAACGGCATTTGCATCGACTGCACCGGAACATTCCGTCGAAACTGTTTGAATAATTCTGAAAGAGCAACCGAGACTCGAAATAATTCAGTTCCCGCTGTGGAATAACGGCCCCGAATTCTCGTTTATGTCGCGCGTATTTTCGAACGAACAGCTTTGTAATTACATCGATGGTAACGTATTCCACTCAGAGAGAACGCGCTATGGTGCTGCGGGAGTGCGCGTAATTTACGCGATATGAAAAATGCTTTATTTAGCTCGACGAGCCACGGACGCGTACCGATTGTACCGAGTGGCCATTAATAATTCATAGCACACGCAGTTTCCGTAAATACTCGCGATGCCGTAGTCTCGCCCGCGGACGCGGCTCGCAATCTAAAAACGAAGAAATAGAAAAAACTGGCTTCCCCTCTTTCGTGTCACGACGCGAAGAATGCGCGTTTTCGAGGCGGGAAAAATTACGGGTAGGAAGAAGACAATTTTTCCTCGCAACGCATTTTTCTTTTATATGCACGCGTGCCTGTACGCGACGCGTATAGAAATTAGGCGGTACGTTTCGGAATTGCGTAACTCGCATATTAAATACGCGGCCACGTCGACGTATCACGTCTCGTCATCTGTAACGTGTGGACTTCCTTATGAAAGTCGGCCGGTAATGTACCACGAAGAAATTAGGCAAATTAAGCCAAAGACGTGTGGATAATCATACTTATTGAAATAAAGAGAGCGATTCAGTCATTATACAAAACCGGGCGCTACGCATTTATTTCCCTCACACATTTCCTAGATTTATTAATCAGTCTTCGCGTTTTACGAGTCTGTGCTCGTAAAACGCTAAAATCCCGTTAATATATGCTGATACTAATCGCAAAGTCTTGCATTGCGTAAATAATACATAAATGCCGAGGATCCACATTTAAAATCCGCTATCCGCTTTCCGGTCGCCGAACTGCAATCGCAGCTTAGCATAAATTAAACGTCTCTCCAACAGAACGCTTAACGATGCGACAAACGGTCGGCGACGACGAGAGCAGAGATCATGGCGCGAAATTACCAGACAGTGTTTTTCCGTGCGAAGACTTACAGGATACGGTAAGTAAGAACCCTGCGCGAAGAGAGGATTGAAAGCGTACGCGAGAGAAGCCCTGCAAATTAATCGACGAAGCGAGACTACGACTTCGGTATGGAGGAGACGCCGTCGTGAAACAACCCTTCAATCTAAATTCAATTATTTGCCCATCCTCCCCCGTCGTGGATGCTTCAGGTATCGGCGTTCGAAAATCCGACGTAAGTATTCCGGGCGCGAACGCGAAGGCGCGCCGAGAGACGAATTTCGCCGGCAGTAACTGCCCCGAAAACTCGCAACACAGTATTACGTGAGCGGCTCACGTGGTGGAAGAAGCTTAAAGTCGACTCTCGCGGACTTTAAACCACCTGCTGACTCCGACGAAGCAGTTCATCCACCCGAGTGCGATACCTCGACCGGCATTCGTTAATGAATTATTTGCGCGAGACTATAACTAGCGCGCGAGCAAACAACTTAATTGGCGCAGACTCGTATTTCATGTGCGTCATATGTGCTCCCACGAAATTACCACGTCGCCAACGGAGGTAGATACGCTTCGCTTTTCTTGCAACTTCGTAACTCGAATCTATTATGTCTCTACATTTTGATCGTTTAATTCTAATTAAAATCAAATAGAGTACAAATGTCAAGGAGAACTTGATTAAATTCCTTGTTAAAATTTCTATCTTTTTATTTACTGAAATATAAATTATCAGAAAGTAATCGACAATATAAAAAAAATTATAGTATCGCAACCATCAGCTATTTTTTTTAAATTGACTGAAAATCGAACAAATTTAAATTAACAATTGAAAAATCTAATATAAATATTAATTTCCTTGTTTTGTCATTCTTAAATTCTGATTTGAATCAGTAATAATTAACTCTTATTACGTTTTCCTGAGAAAGATATTGTGATTTTCAATACCGACCGTGTAATTTACAATTGTACCAGTTATGTATGCTCAGTAACTCTAAGGAAAACTTTCGCCATTCCTCTTACGTTCGCGTAAAAATTTGCCTCCGCACAAACGACGCTCATTAGACTTTTACAAACTTTTGGATCTTACTCGAGTTGCGTTGAAACACGTGTTCTGTACTCGCCGGCCCGCAAAAGCATAAATATACATGGATATGGTAAACAGGAGCATGTGCTGCCCTAATCTGTGTACTGGCGACATGCAACGACGTTTATATATCGCGACCCTTCGGGAACTTATTGGCTCGGTAAAGTTACCGTACCTTAAAATTGCCAAGGAGGTACGAGTTACCGAAAGTTCAAATAGCTGCTGTCTTAACAATGGGTTGCAGCATATTACGTGCACTCAAACTTTATTTATCATAATAAGTCGTGATTGTAAATTTGTGCATTGCAACAAAACGAAAAAACATCGTACTAATAAAATTATCGTAGTTTAATATCAAGTATTTTATAAAAAAAAAACAAGTTAAAAGTTATAATAAATGCAACTATAGTTAGTTATTATAAAGAAATTTGATGTATAAAATTGGAAATATCAAAGAATTATTTCGACAATGTATTATTTATTCATTAATTTAACGTATTATTTATTCATTAATTTCCATTTAAATTTTCTCTCTCTCTCTCTCTCTCTCTCTGTAATTTTTTGGTCAATGATTTAAAAATAATTTTGTTCATAAAGAAAATAAGTAAATCTCTGCAAAATAGTTCGCGTAATAGCGAGAGATAACGATGAGATTTTATTCTTCGGTAAAGTTTTATAGGAAAATAGATGAACAGCTTCCATCTTCTACGCGATAAGATGATAAAGTCGATTTAACATGAGCTACACGTTGGACGTTTAACTCGATTTAAACTCAAAAAGTGTTTACGCGGTTAAGCGGATGAGAAAATTGCCCCCTTGATCGTCGCGATAACGTTAAACACGACTTCGTTAAAAGCGAGAGCAACTTTCATTACAAAAAGATAATTGGTTGCTATCCGACACTATCGAGAGAAAGAAGAGAAAAAAGGGGTAAAAAGAGCATGCGTACTTGAGTGCATTTCCCTGTCAAGTCATCGGCAACGACGTATCCGCGACGACGTTCCCGCGGGATTCGTTGAAATTCTACGAGGACAGCGGTAATCCATCAAAATCAACCCTTAACGTTCTATATGTGGGCCTCGCTCACCAATTTCGTTGTGGAAGACGCGACACGAGGTAACGCGCAAGTCCAGAATTAAGCCCTATTCAGAAGAAATGACGCTGAATTACGGTCCATTCAAACGAAATGGCTCTGCCTGCCGGTTTTACTCGGTCGCCACACTCCGCGGTTATTAATTACAATAAGCCGACCTCGTCATCCACGGGATTTCAACGAGGAAACCCTCCCCCCCTCCCTCCTATCTCTATCGAGCGTCCACTCGTACCCAAGGCAAATGTTTGCCCTCAAGATCAAATAGATCGTTGCCCTTCCCTTATCCACGGTTGACTGTCCAACTTGAAATTAAGACGAACTGATAACGAAATGGCATAATTTTCACAAAAGCCATATCGTGAATTATGTGTGCGCGGAAATATGCTTCAAAAGCCCCCTTTCTTCGATAATTGTCAATATTATTTCGTAAATTCATTATCTACGAAAAGGGTCTGTGTTTCGAATCGAAATTTAATATTGACCAGAATGTATTTGGAAAAAAAATTAATAAAAAATTATAATTATCGATATTTTTATTGAACATATTATGGAATATATTATTGAACATATTATTGAATATATATAAAAATTATAATAAAGATTAAATTTTATTATATATTAATGTACAATAACAAATAATATTTTTAATATATGTGTAATGTATTAATGTAATTAATACTAATATCTTTTTTTGTTAAAAAACATATAAGCATTTACGTAAAAAATACATCGAGTTGTATTAACTCGTCTTATCCGATTTGTTAATCGCGTGTGATTATGACATCGTTTTTCAAACAAAACCCTCATCGCAACGGGACGCAATTACTGCGATAAGCAGCGAAAAATAACACTCGAAATTAATGTGCCATGCGAGTGTTTGTGATAGCTTGTACGGTGCTATTATATTAATTTTTGGAATCAGAATACCAGCTTGTTGAAATAATTCAGATTAAGGTATCAAAAATTAATTATTAGCAAAATTAATTAAATAGCATCAGGGCTACATGTTTTGACTTACAGGTTACTGAATTCATTAATTTATTATAAGTATTTAAATAATATGGCGCAATATGTTATATTACACAAGTTTGAAAGAAAAACGATGAAAATATCATTTCGATGTTGGATAAATATTTAAAATTTCATAGAAATTTTAAATATTTATATTGACCCGTAGACTGTTTTGTTTCGAAAAGAGCACGATTTATATATGTCGTAAAAAAAAAAACGTAACGGGACGCGGAAAAAAAATTTATTCGATAGGTGACCAATAAAAAAAGCTATCGTGAAGTACTTCGAAGTGTCGGGTATATTTCAGAAAAAGCGTACTCCCAAACGTAGCGCCGGATGTGGGTTTTAACTAAAAATACGTGAATGTGTTTCATATCGTGTTCACATCGCAGCACTGGTACTACTTTTGTCCAATCGCGCGAATACGATCGCTATCATCACTTCGAACGCACTCGCAATTTTCATAAAGTCGATGCATGAAATGTAGATAATCAGAACGAATCAGTCGGATCGATCATTCGCTAGGATGCAAAAGAGACCGCCAGAGAGAGAGAGAGAGGGGGGGAGGGAGAGAGGCATAGAGAGAGAACAGTTGAAACAAGAGAGCGGAAATGATCCCCTTAATCATTCGCGCACGCGATGCAACCCGCTTTCACAAGCTCATAATGCAACACCGTGTGCGCTACTGCGTTTTCGATAATTGCGATATTCGTTCGAGCGGCGCAGCGACGCGCTAATTTATTAATCACATCGATCGTGGCGCGTATACGCATAATCAGCACTGTTTAAGGATGCAATATTAAAGCGGCCGCAGATACAATTAGTTACGAGGATAAAATATCCACGTGCTTGCGGATAAATGGACACGAATATATACAAAAATGAATTTCTGCATGTATATGCAATAACATATTATTAAATATGTTATTATGTTGTTTGATCGCGAGCGCAAAACGAAATAATTTATCAAGTTTCATTATGAAAAAAAAAATCAAAATTGTTTAGCTTGCAATTAATGTGATACATCATTAATTTCACGATAATTAATTTATCTGTAATTGAAGCGAGGAATATAGAAAGTCAAAGAGATGGCGTAGAAAACCTCGCAATCTAAATACTCAACATAGCGCACGTGAAAATACACACATTTATTGTAACTGACGCGTACATAAGTGCTGAATACGTGCGAGCGAATGTCGTGCTCGATTCGCGATCGATTCGCGCGCGAAAACCCCTGTTTTATGCAAATCTCACCGCGCTCGTTGCGAGTAATAAATTATTCGCTCGGTCGGGTCCGTTTATGGGCGACACAGAGAGATTCGTTATACGAGAGAAGAGAGGGTCGTCTCCCCCTCTTTACTCTCTATCGGTACTATTTGTCGCTCGCGGCGTCGTAAATACGACCAAATGTTTGCCACTAATAAAGCCCGTGGCGACGGATAAATATTTATCGGACGTCATGGATCCTCCGACGAATACACTTCGACGCACTCGCTCTGCTTTGGAAAGCAAAACGGGAAAAGAAATACGCCGTGCGTATTTTCTCTCTGTAAAAGGATCAACACGCGACGTGACATAACCGAAGTAACAAATAACGTTTCTATATTTGCGCGTTCGATATATTCGATGACCGTAGCTTGCTGCAATTGCAACGTGACAACGTGGATTGTTGCGGATCGATTTTACGCTCTTCGGAGCGCGGAAAAAACGAAACGTTAATTGCGCTCGTTGCTACGGAAGCGAAGAGTTATTAACACAGGATTGCAATATGCAGCGGTGAACGGGCACGTGTGCCGCGTGAATGTGCTGCACGCGCGCAAGTAATCAGCGAGATTCAAGGTTGATTAATCGTTCGGTTTCGGCGCACTTCGACGAGACACTTTCTCGATAATTGCTCTTAATAATGATGAGCAAAGTGTCAAGAATCAAGATAAACGTAGCCTATTTAGGTAAAGACATTTCAAACCACGATGCTGTCAGAGACACATATATAATGTTAATGAAACCAATAATGAAACGTGTAAAGCGTGAAATGTGAGAATACGAGAGAGAAAGAAAGAATTTAAAGTTAAACGAGACAAATGCTCGCGCCGTTTATTCAATGTGCCGTTGAATTGAAACACGACGCCTACATCTTGTCATCAATAAACATTCGTTTTATGTAATAAAATATTTCTTATAATTTATTAACATCATATTTCTGTTATTGTGACAGATTCCATACTTCACAATTTAAAAAAATAAAAAATTCATGCAGTTAATTTTAAGCTTATGATAATAATTTGTCAATTATAATCTTGTATCACAAAATGTACAAAATTTTGATTGAAATTGGAAAAGATGATAAAATAATTTATAAGCGACAAACCGTAATGCGTAACATGAGGTTCGAAACTAAATATAGCCAGCAGCGTTGATACATCGATTGAAATATTTTCAAAAACGTGACGGCTGACGGGGCTTTCTTTCTCCGCCTGGACGTCATACGGTTGCTAAACTACACAGGGTGTCCAGGAAATTCACAACATGAATATATTACTTTAATCACATGACAATACCTCTTTAAATTGTTTGCATTAATTCGAAACATGAAAATAATTCCAAAAATAATCTCTGTATCGTCAACTAATAAATTAAAAATGTGTTTAGTTAAAAAATAAATTTTCAATTATAAGTATTATTATACTTTTATTATACTTTTCTTTCAATTATCACATTTTTTTTCATTGAAATATATGTCTCCCATAAAATTATCTATTTTGATTTAAAAAATGTTCAAGAAAAAACATCACCCGCAATGTATTTAAAGCATGGTATTTAATTCCTCTTAAATTTGTTAAAAATAGACATGAAATCATGTGGGAGAATTAAGATATAGAAAGATATAAACTCATACTTCTTTCGTATCGAGTAACGATATCCGATATAAAAGACGAGTTGGTTGCATCTGACGCACGAGACTCTTACTCACGGTGGCATCAGGTAACGTGCAAGTCGGCATAACGTATGTATATTTCACGCGACACAACAAGCGAGTGTAACGACCGACGACGAATAAGAACGTCAATCCGAAATCCGAGCAGTCTCGTCGGCGTCGTCATCGTTATCGTCGCCTTAACCCGCTAGTCCAATTCCCACGGATCGTTATTCCGGGATGCCAGGCCCGGCTGACTCGTTCTAATCCAGTTCACGCGAAAACGAACCTAGCGGAAACGCGCGGCCGAGCAGCTACAGAGAGTCACGGCCGACCTATCGCTTTAATGACGGACCCCTAACTCCCATTAGAGGGTCGGATAGCAAGGTGGATAGCCGGGCACAAAGACGATGAGAGCTACTCTTTTGCTCCGATCGTCGTCACGTAGCCTCTTAGAATAAAAAGGAAGCAAGAACGGCCGGGACGTTGCCCGGCAAGCTAAAATCAGATCCGTGCAAAAAATTACAATGCCAGCGTAATTGCTCGTAGCTAGCGGTGAATCTCGATTTCCGTAAAATAACTGTAAAGCCATTCACTATGGCGAGAAAAGTAAGACTTCCGCGCCAATGGGCGATTCAAAACTTCCGTTCGTGTCAAACGTGCTCTCGACGGATTCTACGGTTTTGTAAAATTCATGAATTTAGTGTTACGAGCTCGGTTTTACGAGCCGGGTCGAACCGAGGGATTAACTGCCAACGAAAAATTTATATACCAATTTCTGTTACCTGTTCCGCCTGGATGGGTAACTCGCGCGATAATATTACGCAAAGTAATGCACTGTTAACTAATAGTTGTTTGTAGAAAAAAATTTCTTCTATAATTTCTGTATTTACGAGCAAATTAGATCAATCAAGCTTTTCTACAAAATGAAGACATAATCTATCAGTATCAAATATTTATGCGCTAATTCCCATTCCGGTAATATCTGTTAATTCCTGCTAATGCCTCGAGTTTATATGTGCAAATTCCATAGTGGTTTACTTGTCGATGCGAGCGTTTCGTCAAAGTTTATAATCTAATCGCAACTTCTGTCGGCAAATTATAGCGCAATACGCGCACCGCCAGTTTCCGGCGTTTTCTCTTTTTACAATATAATTTAACAATATTTCGTGTGTGTGTGTGTGTGTGTGTGTGAAATTAATAATTTGTGAGACACCCGATATAACGATAGTTAGGCGATGACTCAAAGAGAAGGCTCGAGGTGGTCCGTTGAGACGTTAAAAAAGGTCTTCTTTGTCCGCGCAGGTGCGTGAGGCAGGTTGCAGGCACAACACCGAAACAGGTTTTTATAAAAACAGCCAAGGTATGGGAGCCGCATTTTTTTACCCTCTTCTTCCTCGATCCTCTACTCTCTACCCTCTTCGTTTCGAAGGAAATATTTCACATGCACCGCTATTTCACTCGTCCTTTTCTTTCCGCGTATTTTTGATCGCATCCCGCGTACGTGTTATACGGTGAAAGTAGAGCATTATAAAAGATATCCCAAATAACTCGCATTCTCTTCCTTTGATTTCGACACTCTTTGACCGGAATCACTTATATAACTTGGAGTTAGTTGTAAATTTTGTATAATATTGTGGATACATGATGTTTACTTAAGGAAAGACTTGAATTATTGATACACTTTAAAACAATTTGATTTTAATATTGCATTAAAAATTAATTAAATACTGTAATTAAAGAAAAAAAATTCACTTGGATTACATGGTTTCAGCGATATTTAGCGAATGGAGGCGATATACAATGTTCGTTTTGTTCCGCTTAGTAATCACAGTGCTTTACGACGCAATATCGCTTTGATGAGCTTTTTCGAATCCGATTGTATCGGTCATTCGCACACGTGTGTTTCGAAACGCCAGCACAGAAGCAAGGATTATTAGTTTCGGAATCCCTGACGTTCGGAAACGCCGCAAACGGCGAAGCTGCTAAATTCGTCTGATCGATCGCGAAATCCACAATGAGATATAATTCCGAAATAATTGCAGAAATGTAATCAATTCCCGATAATAATAATAATAAATAATAAATTGCGTAAATAAATATTCATTCCTGCATGTTTATATCTCTCTCATTATCCCAATAAATTCAGCATAATAAGCAATAAAGAATGTTTACAATAATCGAGTAACTTTAATGCTTCTGTTCAGAAATAATAATCTATAGAGAGAATAATTCTTATAATTAAAAAAAGATACGTTTATGAATTGGTTTACTTATATGGCACATGCGAATTTAAATAGCTTTGACGATAACAAATTTTGTTTCCTAAAAAAATCTATCCATGCGTATTAATAATAACAAATCTCAGGAAAAAATTCGATCAATAAAATTGCGCACGACGATCGAATTACGACGTTAATTCTCGAGCATTCATTCGCGAATCCTTTTTTTCGCGTTCAACGAAGCTCGTTCGTTTTCTTTTAATAAGCGCACACCGAAACGGTTCGCCATCTGGACGGTCGAGATACTTTAATTAAACCCTATTTCCAGGATAATATGTTTTTATCTTGTTCTTTTCCTTTTTCGGAAACGACTTTTATGATTCCGCAAACGGGAAAAGTCGCGGCGGGACGCGACACGACGCGACGCCGACGCCTCGCGGCGTTATTGTAATTTGTTCCCTTTATGAACGGCCGATCGTAAAAGCGACCCGACGGTGGGCTGCGCTTGCTGAATTATTCTACCGAAAAGGGCATTCGTATTACGCCATTTTACGACAATGTAAAAGTTTAGCCTTGGTTGGATGAAAGTTTAATCGAGACCTTTCCCTCTCCCCCCATAAAACTCACAGTCGACTTCGAATAGTATCGACATGAACTAATTCCGATGTCAATTTAATTACATTCCTGAACAGACACGAAACATCGGGCAAAATTGAGATAGACTTATCTAATGATGATTAAAATAGTGATTTCGGCTTTGAAAATATTTCCGTACAGTTATATCAGTGTCTATTATTCTTACAGACGATTGTAATCGACTGTGCTCTCGAGAACGTGAGAGAATATTTTTCTTTTTCAAGAGGACGTACGGTAATTTGAATAACACGGAATGTTATTTCAGCAAGTTAGCGCTCGCCGCCTTCTTCGCCGACGGCGGAGGAGCGCGGGTGGGCATACGAGTTTAATTCAGTTGGGTATATTTAGCTAGTTAATCCTGGTGACGTCACCGAATCCTTTGAATCGTTAACAAGTTTCGTGCTTCGATTGCGCGCGCGTTGAATAACGCGCGATGCAACAAAACGTTTCATTCATCTCGTCGTTGTATGGAAGCCCGAACAAGAAGCATCCCGAGATCTCATTCATGCATTCCACTGCGCGAGCATGTTCAATTTCTGTCGTTATGAATAGAAAAGTGACTACAAATTTATTAAGACGAGAAAGAGAAAGAAAAAGAGAGAAAAAATGGATTATTGGGATATCTCGTTACAATCATAAAATGTCCAATTATTGAAACGTATATCACGATATAAAATTAAATAATATATTATTAAATAATATATTACAAATATCAAATGTATAAAAAAATTGTTACGTTATTATTTTATTTTATTCAGCGTTATGTAAACTAAAATTCTTCCATTTCGTGACTTTCGAACGTCACTTACTGCCAGTTATGTTATTGCATAACACGAATGCAATCCCGAATGTTTAGTCATCGGAATAAATCAACATTCACGTTTTATAACGATAAGCGTATGAAGACAGATGTGTCATCTATAAACCTTCACGTTCGTCTCTTTCAAATTCGTGATTAAATTATGTCCGCTTCTGATATCCAAACCTGATCTTCCAATAAAAAACCATTATACGAGTCAGCGCGCGGGAAGATTGCAGCGAGTACGATCTGAGTAATACGATGCATAAGGTGCATATAAAAAGAAATAGAAAGAGAGGAAGACTCTCAAAGTTAGCGAGATTCATTTCCACGATCGTGAGAGTAATAGAACGATGATCGTAACGGTGAAACACGGTGAACATTGACGTATTTCAATTATCTGATTAGTAATTGTAATGTACAGAAGCAATGTACAGAATATATGTGTGTAAATGTGCGTTTATGCGAGATGCATATTCGCAATTATTCAGTAGCAATCATTAATAGTAAACAATTGTTATATTTGATTATGAATAAACAATTATTACATGTTCTTATTCCATTATTGCTCCGCGTACATTATTAGAATTATGATCGAAAGATAGAGAAATATTTATAATTTCTTTAAATAACGCGCTTTTATATGTAAAGTTTAACAGATCTTATTCGCTTTCAAGATTTATCGATACCGTTATTTTTATTCAAACAATTCTCCAAGTTGCGTGTGACGAGCGTTGATTCTGAAATGGTCTTTGATAACATCACATTTGTCACGATGCATTACCAACGATAAGATATCGAAACGGATTTTCAGACACGACGGTGCTCCAACAGAACGAGAATTCGACGAGTTTGCTCCCGCTACGCAAACGAGAGCAGGTGGTACGCTATTTTTCTTACGATGGTGTTTGCCGATATCGACCGCATGATCGATATTGCAGACGTCGTTATATGATAAAAAGAAGCACTCTGTTTATAGATGGTTGGAATATAGCAAACGTTTGCATTGAAAACATGTACTTCAATTACGCGCGGTTCAATTAGATGTAACATCTCCATCACGCGCGATTCTGGACGAGAACATCACGCGCTCTTCACGTGATAATTGAATTCCGTGCAAAACATGTGGATATTTTATGATCTATGTAGATAACAAATTGCAAATAATGTTACGTAACAATTCTTGGTATGGTTTATGAGATAAATTCTCAGTGTCTTTAAAAATTTATTCCAGAAACAAAAATATTCTCTACTGTATCTAGAATTAATATTTACACAACTTTATTAAGCTTTGTACAAATTTCACTTATATTAATTTAACGCTAATACCGATAAACGACGTTAATTAATTCAACAACAAAAAAATTTGCATTATGTGTTCAGAATATTAGTCTCGAAGACTAATTGTACAAAATATGATACAATTTTGAAACACAATATGATATCAAAACTCGTTCTACCTAAGCAGACTTCTACTAATCAAAAGGAGATAAGAAATTGATGTTGGCGGGAAGTCTTCATAATAAACGTGTGCAGGCGCAATTGCAGCAAACTGCGGCGCCGTGCACACAATCTTTTATTATCCTGAAAAACGCCCACGCGCTCGAGTTTTACTATCTCATTAAGCCTTGCGTCACTTATTACGATCCGCCAAGGATAACCACTGCTGCTCTCGTTCTGCAGGAAATAATTCACGAGTGTTCGAGAGCAATTTAACGGCGCATTCACGCATCTACGGAGAACAACGAACTCTCCCCGGCGGCGGATTCGATGATTTTTTTGATTCGATCGCGCTACGATTACGATACGCTAATCTCGTTACAGAAAAACACATTACAAACCTGAATTTAATGTTATATTTGGTAATGTTATATGGCAGAATATTAATGCTATATGATAATGTTATAGAATGTTATGTTACAAAATAAACGCTAAAAAACCATTTTAATAAACGTTCAGATTTTTTGTTAATGTACGATGTCCACCCCTCTTCTCTATCTCTGTGCGCTGTTTATGAACTATATTTCGACTTATTACATGCGACTAAGTTTTTAAGATCCGCAACTTCTTTCTTCTTTACAATTTACTAATAACAATATGCAATATATCAACTGCAAAAGTAAGAAACGAGCGACGACATGTTTTCAGATTGTGCCATTTCTCGAGAATACAAAACGGAAATTTGCAACTAGCTTGAGAACAATACTTGTTACAACACGAAAACATGACGGAGAAAAATAAGTCTTCTGGGCATTGTTAGTTGAGCAAGTTGCTTCGTAATGGAGCGAAACTTTCTGCTGACGATTCACGATGCAACATTCATTTGCGCAATCTCATCACGAACGATGGAAATCTAAATACTTGCAACGCGATCACGTGAGATAAATTAAATCGAGATGGTAAGCAGCACTCGTTGCAATCGAATCGATATCAAATGGTGCGTGTTAATGGGAGCTTCGACCGGAAATTTATAGAATATTGCGTGCAATTACGATTTTTTTTTTCATTAACGAGAACATATCACGTATCTTTCTCGATTAAAATCGCAAATATTATAGGAAATATAGGAAATATGTTAACGTCTTTCCTAAAAAAATATATATATTTTTTCCTATATAAATTCAGTTTAAAATGAAATTACAAATAACAATTAACCGCGAAAAACGAATTCTGAATAGCAATAATGGAAACGCTGGCGGCAAACCGCGGTATCGTTAAAAAGATCTGCCGTGAGGCAAAACAAATTACTGCGTGCAAGAATTGTAATTAAAATACGCATCGCGGGTTCCGGAAGCAATAAATGAGGGCAAACGTTTGTTGCGTGTCCGACATTTTTACCGTCGAAAGATCTCGCATTTTTACGCCCAACGGGCGTAACTGTCTGCCCAAATTTTCCCTCCGAGAGGATCGCTAATTATCGACGGTGATGGAAACGCGCGTTAAAGATGTCTTCTCCCCGTCGTCGTCTGCGCAACAGCAGGGGTCGATTCGCTTTTTACGGTGACGATGTCCGTTAAAAAAAACCGTCGCGGCTCATTAACTGGCGCCGGTTCGCTCCGCCGTTGATTTCCGCGGAATACATTTTTCCGGGCCGCGCGCGCGAACAGCGTAATAACCATAATCAACGCGTATCTCTTTCTTTCTTTCTCTCTCTCTTTCTCGCAAATAGCAGCGCGATAAACTGCCCTGACCGCTGACGCGACAGGCAGCGCGGTGTTTGCGGCGTTTTCCCGTCGCCTTTCGTCTCGTTTTTGCGACACGCGACCGACCATGGTCAGGAAAATCTACGATGTGTACGATAAGCTCTCTCGCGAAAGTTTCTTCCGGCGCGCTCGAGTTTATCGTTTCTTGCACAAAATCCCTGAGAAGTCAGAAACATTGTGGGAGAAAAACGGAAAACGATCTCACTTCAGTAAATATCAAAAGTAGGGAACTCCAAAATTCGTAGATCCAATTTGCGACTTATAACTACGACTTATAACTAGAAACTGGAAAAGTTGACGAGATTATTTATCAGTGGTGGAATCTTGTATAATAAATAGGTATTGCGACAGGTATTTGCTGAAGGTAGGTATCATAGCAAAAAAAAACGCACGACGAAACTTAATTAGCCTCGAGCCAGTCATTAATATGAATGACGGATTCTTTGGTTATTTTTCACTACTTGGTATTCAACATCGAAGTATCTTGGTGATTACACTCCCACTTGACGTAACAACAAACCTCAATGCAATTTATTAGGTGTGGCAAATTAATTCGGTGCCTTTACCTTCAATCAATTTTCGCAAATTCGTTACTGGCGATGAAAAATGAAATTTTGTAAATTTCGTTTTGACAATCCTAAAAGAAAATCATGGGTCGATCCTGGTCCATCGATATCGACTGCGAAACCCAATATTCATGCAAAAAAAAATTTTTGGTGCGCAAAACGATAAAGGCACCGAATTAATTTGCACACCTAATACCTTTACAATGTTCTAATTAGTCATACTTGATTTTCGATTCGATATTAGTTACGGGAGCTTAATAAATTGGCCCTTTCCGATCGCGATACTGTTTCTTCGCCGAAGGAGGGTTCAACAGTGACGGATGACGTGAGTTTCCGTGGACATGCGCATCTATCGCGCCGAACGGTAGTCTCGGCGACGTACCAGAGGAAATATTTCCCAGGAGGTTCACGACGAGCGTGCCCGACTGACGTGACGATCCATACAATTACGCAGAACGTAACATCAGCCACTATAATTTATATGCGCGCCGGACAGAGCGCGACAATGAGACGACACGAAAAAAAGGGAAAGACGATCCATCGTCATCTAAAAAAAAGAAACTCGCCATCGTGAGTGACGGCACGTCGTAATTTACGATGGAAACTGCAAAAGACCCGCTGAACTCTTTATCCGTCGCGACATCATCCCGGCTTTTTCTTTACCAGAGGCTCCCGAGGTCTTCGTTTTGTTAAAAAAAAAAAAAAAGCGTATAAGCGTATGATCGCCCTCGTTCGTTCGCCATTCACATGGAGATACCTCTGTGTCCATTGTGTATGCCATCGTATCTTCGCGTGAACGCAAGTCGAAACTGAGAAATGTCACGTTTAGACTTTTCAACGATAAAAAGCGCGTAAGAGAACACGATTCGAACACACGATACATTCAACTATTCACTAACCGAACTATTTTCGCTTACAATTTTTCTAAAAAAAAGTATGTCGTAAAATTTAAATATCCGGAGTTGCTTTCTCTCAGAAAATTTCGCGATTTCAAAATTCAGTTGAAAAGAGAACGAGAGTGAAGCCCGCGGCACACGACGCGATTTTTCGTGCTAGCTCGCATTCTAGTAAATTACTAGAATTGCACCGGGCAGCACGAAATTTGGAATTTCTAGTAATTCACTAGCAGAGGAAAAATCGCGTCGTACGCCGCAGGCTCAAGTTACAACGCGTTGAACTAATCCATTTCGTCAGCGGTCGTCGATTGCGAAAATTACTGAAACGTTGTGCAAATCGATTGAGTCGCACGCGCTCGATATCCAAGTTTGTAGAAAGGAAAACAACGTGTCTGGGAACAAGCAGGTATGCATCCAAGTAAGGTGTGCGAGGAAAGTGAAACGTCGCAACGAACGGTACTTTTCTATCATCCTTTCTCTCTTTTCGCGCTCACCACGCGCGCATCTTTTTATAAATCGTGTTCGTGAGCAGAACGACGGCGCTTCGTGAAGTGCAAGGACAGGATGAGGAGAAGGGAAAAAAAAATGAGAGAGAAACGGACGACGACGACGGCATTTCGGAACGACTCGATGAAACCGGACCGCGGTGAGAAGGAACGGGCGAAGACGGCGGAAAAGAAGAAAGAGACGCGCGACGGCCTCGCGAAGAGCCGGATCGTGAACGAACGATCGGGACGAAAGGGAGAATGCTCGACAGGAAGAGACGGCGGGCAGTCTCCATCTTTCGCTGCAATTTGCGCGAGGTCCACGGCAGGTAACGGCAACGTCCGGTCGAGGTCGAGCGAGCAATTTTGAGGAAAGTAAGATCGTAAGGACGGATCGGCCTCGACTCACAGGTACCTTTTCCACGAGGTTCCTTTTCCTTGCACAAAGGCGCCACGGTCGCGATGTATTGTTAGCGGAAGATTCTTTTCAGGAGAGACGCGCCATGGGCTTAACAGGTGAGCGAAACGGACGGTTTGCTCAGGTGTGGCGTTGGAGGGCCTTTCCTCGATCTCATTGTCGAGAACCCGAGAATGTGAAGATTTCTCGCATTCCCGAACAAACGAAAGATACGATGAAAGCTACGCGGAATATCTCGAGTAAAATCGCGAAAAATTACGAGTGAGTTTTTGCAAGAAAAACAGATGGAAATCCGCGACGTTGTTCGAACGTCGTCCGTCGACATCGCGAAATCTCATTGTTTCTCTTTCTTCTCCCTCTTTTCTCTTCGAGATCAATAATTTTTTAAAATTGTCGTTAAATATCCTCTACGATAAATCTGCAGAAATAGCTGAACTGGATAGCTTCCAAATGATCGAAAATTTGGAAGAATAAAAGCAGTACTAAACGCAAAATTTCCACTGCTAAGAAACTGCGTCCACAGCAATCTCATTTAAGAGATTGAAGTTATATCGATCAAATAGAGAACCACATTCCACAATTCAAAATATATATAATTAAATGCGATTTATATTTTGAAGTTTCGATCCGAATTTGATACAGAATATACATGCATAAAGCTGCTCGGACTCATTTAAGATATCTTACGGGATCAAACTTCTCGAGATATGATTCACGTTTATTGCGAATTTGCCGCTAATGATTCATCAGTGACGAATTTGCACGCTTCCGTGCGAGCGAGCGCAATTGCACGAGAATGGTAGGACGCAACATTTTCTGGCGAACGTGGAAAGTCGCGTCGGACGCGGAATCCTCGCGAGAGCGTCCCGTCGAAACAAAAGGAGAGTTCGTGAGATCGAACCGGCCGCGACGGTTAGCCGCGTTTCGAATTCGAACGAACGCGCGACGCGACGCCGTAGAACGAACGTACGGCCGCGACGCGACGCGACGCGACGCGACGCCAGTGGACGCGCGCCATTTCGAGCACAAATTCGAATTTGCAGGCGACGTTCGAGCGCGCTCGAACTTCGCCCGGAAACTTTCACATCAAATTCCAGAACGGCGCGGCGCGACGGTTAAACCACCTGCTGAGTGTACTCGCGTGCTTGCTCGTCTTCGCCTCTCTCTCTTTCTCTCTCTCTCTATCTTTCTCTCTCTACCTTTCCACACCGAGGTGCGGCGAACGATACCGCACGAGCGGTCCCGTGGGATACCGTGTGAGAGACTCGTGAGACCACAGACGAGATTCCTGGACCGGCGCGTTATCGCAAATTACTTTCGCGCTTACCTGTTAGCTGCAGCAGCAACAGGATCGCGATCGCTACATAGGTGGGACGCTCACGACGGGCTGCCATCGTGACGCGATCGCTGCCTATCTTCGCTCTCCGCAGGAGAAGATAGTCCTCTCGTTCCTCACCACACCGTTCGCCGTTCTTCCGCTCGCTCTCTTTATTTCTCGCTGCCGTTTCTACCGTTCACTGACACCACACGCGACCGCGTATCCCGAACTCACGATCGACGGAGATCGAGCGATCAAACGGCGCGACGCATTCGAGCGGGTCTTCGATCGACTACGATGGAACGTCGCGACGTCGCGCTGGCCTATCTCGAACTGTGGCGAGCAGCGCCGCGTACGCGCTCGGCACGACCTTCGGCCGCGCTCGGCCGTCTCCGCCGCTCACGTGACTCCGTCGGCACGCAGGCAGGTACGCGGCCCGCGGAAGAAGAGAAAACGACGACCGTTTGGCGCGCGCGACCTTCCGCCATCCGAATCTTTTCTGGATCGTGTACATTGTTCTTTTCCGTATTTCGATGTCGAGATTTCTGAAATGTAAATTGATGTTATATTCTTCCTGATATTTTCTGATAAGCGAATATTATTTCGACAAGTCGCGCATACTAAAACTCTCGTCGCGGACTCTTAACAAAAATTCGGCGGGCTAAACGCAAAATGGCGAATCGCGAAAATGTCGTGTGCGCGACATGTACATTATTGTCTAAATATTATTCGACTTGAGAGTTGAATCGCGTACAAAGCACGCTATTTATTACAATTAGATTAGGAATTAAATCGCGCATTAGTTTCATATTTTTCACACGTAGGGGCCCAATATTGGGCGCGCTACCCTCCATATATCGACTTTTTCCTAGATCGACCATTTATCTTCCCTACGGACGTCGTCGTTGCATCGTACGCTCGTAAACACGCGGGCGTAACACTTTCACAAACGAATATAAATCTCCCGGCGACGGAGGGAGATTTTTGTTTATAGGATATATACAGCAATCTTGTTTTCGGAATTTGTTTCGCTCTATGCCCTGCCCGCATATGCAAAAATTGGCGATTTATGACAGCGGCTTATCCAGTCGCGGCGTACACCCGCGCGCACGCACACACGCGCGCGCGCAATGCATACGCATCAAGATATCGATACAATGTACTCTAGCGATAAAAAATGAACACTATCTAATCTGTTTGGAAGAGCAAAGCGAAGCCAGATTGATAGACCTGAGTCTGAATAACTGTGGCTCATTAATTCCGAGAAATAAAGTAAATTAAAGTGAGATTATACACGAAGGAAAACGAAATGTAACGCAATGTTAACTCTAAGTATAAATCCGAAAGAGAGAGAATGATTCAATTTAGATTGGCTTTTAATAACATTGTCGCGCTAATTAAATCCCGGAACTCTCGACGCGTGCGAGTATCCTCTGTCGTCGCTATTATGTCACGTGCCTTAAACGTCGTCATTTAACGAACCCCTTCTCACTGTCGCGAGATTTATAGCACGCGAGGAGCTTTCCTCGCGCTCCCAACGATCGTCGTCTTCAGCTAAGATCCTGAAGATTGATAGCGTATCTGTATCGCGGCTGTAAATTCACGCAAATATTGCCATGACGCTAATGATAATTAGCGACTCTTGTGTATACAATTACTCGGAAAGCTTACGGCGTGCGAACACGGCTTATTCCAAGTTTACACGTCTCATGGAAATAGATGGAAAATTCGAGCTCGTCGCATTCTGCTGGAGAAAGGACAATCTCGTTTCAGAGAGGAAAGTTCCCGATTCGGCATCATATATCTACCGAGCGCATAAAGTCGCCATGCAGAATTCCATTCGGAAATCTCTTACCGAGAGCGAATCTATTGCTACGTTATTAAAATTCATTCATTTCATTGAGGAGAAATTTCACGCGAAGGGGATTTTCGGTTCATCCCGTTGCACGTGACGTCATAGCCGAAACTCGAAGGTGATGCTTCTCCGATGCAGCCTCGAGTGCCTCCCCTTTTATTTCGAGAAGTATACAAACTCCATCACCGGTTACATCGTCGTAACTCCACCTCGTTCTTCTCTCAAGAGGGCCGTCCTTTTTCAAATAAACTCGCCGACCCTCGCGTGCTTCACAGGTTGGACCCTTGGTTGTGATCTTTCGTGACGCGAGAGGAAACGTAGTTGTGTCTTATGATGATAAGAGGCGAGGAAGAAGCAAGAGGTGCAGACAGTGGGCGCCTAGCTTGTTTATCATTTGTCAGCGGTCTATTTACACCGAAGTGAGCTACAATCTTGCGAACAGAGAACGGTCTCTCATCTTTTTCCTGTACCATGAAGTCGAGAAGTGACATTTGCGTTGTCCTTTATTACGTCTATCGTATTGAGCGTCGGGCAATAAAAAGAACTGTGCTCGTTAGGGAACAATTGACGCGGTTAAGTCGAAAATTGAACGTCATTTTTATTAAATTCCTGAGAGAAAATAGAACTGTCGTGAGAGCATCATTATGTTACAAGTATAATCGCGCGTCGCAAACTCTCGTTTTCCGAATAATTATAGGAGAGACATAATTATGGATTTATATTGTTAATGCCTCGGCAACATTTGCGTGAATTTACAACAGAGGTCGATTAATCTTCAATTATTGCCGCATAAAAGGTCATGCAAAATCAATTAAATGTTATCTCTCCATCATTATCTATCATTATTTTAATTATCTATCGATTATCGATTATCTATCATTATTTTAAAGTTTGGACCTCCTACATTGTTTACGATTCATTAGTAAGAATGTTAACGCGCTTCTTGCGCGACTAATTCCGAAGCAAAAGAGGGCAGAGTTAAGATGATAGATCGTAATTCTCGCGCGACGCTTGCTAAAACACGTTAGGCGTTAAGGTTTTATCGTCTTAAAGCTGTCCTAGAAAATCCGTCACGCTATTCACTGGTTTTCTGACGGCTTGGCAAGCACCGAAAGTGGATCTCTGTGCTCTCACCAAGCTCTTTCCATAACGATGGACACTCCGCCATCGCTATTTTAATAGCAAAATTGAGTAGCAACTTGATAACGTTATTTATGATTCATAAAGCTTCAGGATATTTGTAGTACAGTTATTTCTACGTTCCAGTATTTTAAAAATAAAGGAAGGAATAAAAGATGATTTTTTGATAATCTGATATATGATATTATATATATAAATTATTTTACAAGTCTCCCTGGATTATTTTTAATTTTTAATTGAAAAATCATTGAATTTTAAAATGAAATATAAATCAACTAGTGAACTAAAAAACATATGTCGAAGAAGAGAAATTATATTGATTAATTTTAATTTTTTTTGTATATTTATTTTTATGAAGAGAGCATTTATGATTTTATAAAAAAATATGCAATATTTTTTTACTTGATATGGATACTCCATGTGTTTTTTTAAAATTACTTTTTCAACAAAATTGTCCGCCTGCTACTTTCTAATTTTTTCGTTCAATTTTTTTCGTTCTAATTTTTTCTTCCGTTGCCGCATTGCACCGACAAGGACTAATAAACGTTCTTGCTAGATCAATTCTCGCATACGTTGAGAATAAAAGAGAGATAAGAATAGAAGAAGACAAGTCAAAGGAGTAATGAAAAGAGAGATGTCGGAGACTAGATGAATAAGAGTCACGGAGAAAAATGTTAGAACAAGCCGAGATAAATAATGCCTTGAAACGCTTGTATCTTTCATCTACCAGGTTTGCAAGCGAGCCGGTTATTAAACACTTAAATCTTCCTCGATGCATTAAAAAAAAAGCGATGTCGAAAGCCCGTAGGAACAATAAACGGGAAAAAAGAAGATGGGAGATGCGAGAAATAAATTTATGAGGGACAAGCGATGCGCTGTTTCTGCGCCACTTCAAAAGCGACTGCTACCAAACTAAATATTTATTCCACGATCTTTTGCCGACGACTCTTCATGATAAACAAATAGAAATATTTCGTTTCATCGAGTTATCGATTCATCAATTGCCATTGCTGAGTCGAGATATGTCGAGAGCTTGCCGTTCTCCGATTTAACATGCAATCGATTCTTTGCATTGATACAAGTTAGCGATAGAATATCAGATATAAAAGAGATTTATAAAATAACATAAGAAAAAAATCAAAAGGAAAGATTTTTTTTAAAAAAGAGATAAAAGTGCACGTGAATTAGATCTTCGAATGTTAGTGGATATTCAGAGATATTCGCGCAAATGAAACTGTCAATTTCCAAGCTGAAAGTCCAATTCAGGATGATAGAAGAACACGGATCTATAGAATAAAACGGTTAAATCAGAAATCTGATTCGTGGCGTATCCTGTTCTATTCTAATCTACATCGGGCTTTCGATTCATGTTCGAGATATTTCTCTTCCTCTGGATATTTTTGTATTCAACAAGAAATGTTCTTTTTACATTCTTTTTCAAATGAATTATATATCTTTATTTAAAACGTTAAATTAATTGCATAATATACGTAGTATGATTGTGATATCCAAAAAGTGTTTATTTATGCTTTGCACGAAATTACATTTACATATAATTATCGGCACACGACAAAGCTTTCTCGTGTAAAAAGGGAAAACTTCTGTCGACGAAGAGGAGGAAGAAGTAGAAATACGAAAGAAAGCAAGGGAAATGAATGGTCGTGATGAATCATTCTCGGTATCAATCTTCAGGAAGGCAACTGGAAAGAAAGTAGATGAAATAGTACCTTTTACGAGGCAGAGAGGCGGGAGGAGAGAAAAGACGCAGCTGCTTGTGATTTTATCTCGTAGAAAATTTGAATTCCGCCGACGGCGATTTAAAGATGCGCTTACATTTTCGCGTTGCAACGTCATTTCATTTGATACTCGTGTCACATTGCAATTTTGTGTTTCTTGAAGGAGCCGAGAAAGCACTACTTCCACCTAACTCGATTTGCGAGTGGTTTGCGTTAACGACGATTGATTATTCTCAAATAAATACAAACGGCCCTTGTATTCGCCACGGCAATTTCGCATCAATCAATCTCATCTCGCTGAACCGCTTACACGATTAAGCCGCCAACAGGTGCGCTTTGACAAGGCACGCTATCGTGCCGACTGTAATTCGGTCGATCATTGGTAGGACGGAGACTGGAGCGAAGGAGAGAGCTTGCGAAAAGGGGAAGGTCGCGTCACGACTTGGAAAATGAATGATGAATCAGATCCTATGATCGTCCGCATTTCCTTTTCTCTCGCTTTCGCCATCTCCACTTCTATCCTCTTCTCTTTCGTTCCTTCGTCCAACGCGGTGCACGAAGTATCTGTGTTGGTGTACGTGTCTGTTTGTGTTGCGCGTTTGTGCGTACGTGTGTTGGAGCAGGTTCGCCGGCGCCTGAAAAGCAGGCAGCCAGGCGGGCGCCGCTGCTCGAAAGGGTTTCGCCTCGTTCCACCGACGAGAACGGCGTCTGTCGCCGCCGTTCATCCGCGAGCCGGAGCGGGACAGATAAAACGAGCGAGGGCGGATAATACGGGACACCGAGCGTACCGAGAAACCACGAGAGCGAGAGAGGCAGAGAGATGTTGCAGAACCGGGAAGGAGGTTGCGCCGTCGGTGCGCGCTTCGAAGACCGTATCGTGGCAAGGCAACAGCCTGGAAGACGACACCCCGGCAACGTCCTCGTCCTGATCTGGATGGAAGGTCGGTCGAATGCTCGGAAAGAAAGAACGGGGCGTCCCCGGTGCTGTTTTTTGATGCCGCGCGCCGCGGACCGCGCACAGGGATATGAAAAGCGCCCGGAGGCTGGGCAAAGTACGCGAAACTCGTTAACGCAACAGAGGTAAATACACGAGAGGAGAGCGCGGCTGGAAATAAAGAGGCGGATATGCGTTTCAAAGGGAGCTCGTTTGATGTCGGTGTGTTTACCGCGAAATAAGCGTGATTACTGTTCAATCGTCAAGCAAAGATTAATACATAATATCGCTATCGTTATAATTTTCATTGTTGACGAAAGTATGTGTACTGATTAGCAACTGCGGAATACACAGTCATTTGATTCCGGTCTAGGATTCATTAGTTTTGTTACATTTTCTTTGGTATTTTATGAAAATATTATGTATTATCTAAATATTAAAAAATATACGATTTAAAGAATATCTGCACTTTATTCAAGTTGATGAGAAAATATATTCTCCTCTCGATCGATTAGACAAATAATGTGCGATCAATACGTGATCAAATGTCCAATATTTCCACTTAGAAACCTACATACACGTTGCTAACAATATCGTTTTCTGTCAGTTGCCATAAACTAGAAAATAAATTATATCAGCGGTTATGATGGCTATTGGTTTGTCGAATCGTTTCGTCGATCAAACTTTGTAGTGCAATATCTCAAAGGTGAAGTAACATTATGGTACACTCCAATAATATTATACTTCGGACAAATCGATCGATTTATCATTGGTTTTATTATCGGTTTCGACATCTGTGAGCTTACTAATCGCGACACACATTTTCTTCCTTCGATTAATTCCATCTCTTATTTGAAGAATCGTATCAATACGCGCATACATATGGAGTTCCTGTCGTCATTAGAATTCCGAGAAAATGTCGGTTTCGATTCCGTTAGATAAGTAAAGGCTGAGTGCCGCGAGTTCCCAAGAGGAAATGAGAAGCAAGAAGAAATCGAGACCGAGTTTGCGAGGAAAGGCCGAGGCGCGACAGGCTCTTCGCGGTAACGGAGTTACATTTATTTGGTCCCCCGAGCAGGAAGGTGATATTTTTCCAAGGGGGAAACTTTCAAACGCCGACGGTGACTGCTTCTTGCCGTAAAAGGGCGGCATTGTGTCCACGCCTCTCGGTTCCTCTCTCGCCCGCGTTTCACTTCGCGGTATCACTTTGTCTCTCCTCTCGCTCCTTCCTGGCGAATAAACACTTCGCGACGGCCGGAAGGCAGAAGTTTGGTCTGAACGGTGTCACAGGAAAACAGAGTTCGGCAGAAAGAAGGACAGATGGATTTATTCTCGTCCGTTTCGCGTGTGTCCCGATAAGAAGGAGACGTATGAGGAGCCGTAAAGTTTGAATGTCTCTCGTAACTTACTGATTGACGAACCGCGCTACAAGATACGAAGTCAAGTTACCGGGAAAACCGAGAGCGGACTCGCAAATTCGCTTGGTTACTGCAAAATTTCTTCTAGGACACGAAAAGCGATCACTTATTTAACGCACCAACTTCTCGCAGTCGCAGCACGACCGCGACGTCTCGCTCCGTTCGTGGAATACTCGTGAATTAAAACCGTCGTCTTACATGAAGCTTTACGTAATATTTAAACGAAAAATTACGTTGTCAGACCGACGAATTATGGTAATTCGCGGATGAAAAGAGAGAGTTCGGAGTAAGGCTAGCTTCCGGTTAATATGAAACAGCGTGAATAATTTAAAGACCGCGAAGACTGCTTCACCGCCGCAATTTCCTAAAAATGGCTTCGCTCGTTCGTTCGTTTCATTTTGAATAACCGCCTACCATTTTCTAGAGGCGTAAACACTCTATATTGAATTTCATGCAGCATTTTGTAGGGCTGCACGTCGGGAAAACGAAGCAAATGGGATACAGAACGACTTTTTACGATAGACAATTTTTTTCTTCTCGAATATTGAAGAGAGTACTCATGTATATGTTAAAGTTTCACGAAACAAAGAAAATGTAATCTTACGTACACAAAATGTTCTAAAATTTGCGTGCGTTACATATTCGAGTCTGTGATTAATTGAAAGTTTTTCTAATCATATTTTTGTCCGTTTTAATTCTCGATAATTAAAATAGTAAAATTAAGTAATAGTAAAATTAAAATTCATTTTCAATAGGAATTAAAGTGAAATCAATTTTTGAAAAAAAAAAAATTACGGATTATTTTATAATAAATGAAACTGCCGTCACGTATCGAGTTTTCAATTTCTTTTATCAAATGTATTTGCAATCACACGTAAGATAATAATAAAGTCTCGACTGTTACCGGATATTTTTTCAGGGTTGATAACAAAAAATTCGAAATGCTTCGTATGTGCATACGTTATTCAATGCAGCCGGCTATTTATCGTAAATTTAATACGCTCACGATATCAACTTGAGTCTGCGATCTGAATCCAGTAAATATTATCGTTATGAAGTAATGTGCTTTCGTTCGAGACACGCCAAGAGCCTGATGCTGATGTATGATTCTAAGAAGCGTGCGGAGTGCAACTGATAATTAACGGTTCATTCGAACGCGCATAACTGCCACATAAGTTGACATTGACGGATCGTTTGTGACGACGAAATATTCAATGACTAACGGATTAATTTGGTGTATAATTGAGGGAAAGATGATTTGACATTCATTATGATATGAGAATTTTGCATTTGAAATATGTTAATTACCGTATTGTGTAATGCGTTTTCATTTCAGTGTATCCATAATTTTCATATCATAAATATTTGAGAGAAAGAGAGACCGAGAGAGAGAAAGAGAGAGAGAAAAAAATGATAATAAATCTTCGATTAGAAACAAACAATTTTGCAATGCAAATATTTTATCCTTTATTCTCTGTATTATTTCTGCGGATCGCGAGGGGAGTTACAAATCAATATTTTTGAAAGATGTATTTATTATTAATTAACTATCGTATTATTACCGTGCATCATATCAAATTGGAAATATAAACAATTATAACGATAATACATCTCCTTCTAAGGAATGATAGAATTTATAGATGATTTTTTAAAAATATTTTTAATTAATATTTTTAATTTAACTAGCATTTTAATCTTAATCTTAATATCTGAACTCGCATCTGGAATTAAGTTAAAAGTTTTAATTTTGACCATATCTGCCTATTCCATTGATAGCGTTATTATTTTTCGTTTGTAACATTATGCTTCATATCTCTCGCATCGTTCTTACATCGTCTCGCATTTCGTCCTTCGCCTTTGAAGATGCCATAGCAATGCAACGATGGCCGGACATATGCATCGGATGTAGCCCGATAGCAAGATTTGGCAGATGGAATCGACGGAACGTTACACATTCGCGGCACAGGCGCATTGTGTCGATCCTAATCCGATTACACGGCCCATTGAAGTTAGAAGTGCGATCTTTTAAAAGGGGCTAACGTAATGCGCTTGTTAAACGCCGCGCGCGGAGAGAAGAGGCTGCACGAAACGAAGTCGAGGATCGATATTTTCCGCGACATGCTCCCCGGCTAGCGACGTAGAAGGATACGCGTTGCCAACACAATCATCCGCCCTCGCCGTCGGCCAGATAATCTGCCGGGAAGCTCGTTACCCTCGTTGCCGCTCGTATTGCGGAATTACCGTAGTCCTCGTATTTGTACCGCGAGCGAACCCTCTCACCCCTTTCGGACACCACCGAAAACCGCTATCTTTACTGGTTGCGGCCAGACGAAATGTACAAAAGCATCTCGAGCCGCAACCCTACCGCGCTTATCAATAGCTATACCGCACGAAAAACTCACGACGTAAATCCCTGACGAAGGTTTCCCGCGTATCCCATGTTCTTCGATATTGTAAAACGGCTTTCGATATATCGTGAAAGCCGCTCATACGCTATTCCTGATCATCCCGTATAGCTGACAAAAATATTTTTGTGAAAAAATTTGTTTACATATTACATAACACATATTTGTACATGTTAAAAAAATAAAATTTTAAATAAACATTGTCAATATTTGAAAAGTTAATAAAAATTAATAAAATAAAATAAATAAAAAATTGACTAATTTAAGTAAATATTAAAGTAATTACCATTACCATAAATATTAATTTAATATTAATATAAACAATTTCTTTTATTTCTGTTTTATATTTTATATGCGCAATTAACTTTTAATATTACAATTTTTTTTTAAATATTTCAGTTAACGTTCGCAATGTTGTTTCAGAATTTTTTTGAAGTGAAATATAAACAGCTCTTTTCAAATATTTTTATTAATATTTTTGTTTAATATTTTTTCAAAATCATTCAATAGCAGCCATAGAATTTGCGCAAATCTACCTTGAATCGTGTATATGTGAATGGAATCTGTCAAGATAGACAGATGAAATATTATACAAACAATATTATAAAAATGATAAAGATGAGAAGCTATATTATGCATTGGGCTATTTGCTAAATGTTTTGCTGTCATAATTGGATCTCCCCTTGTACTACATTAGCTCTGAACACATTTTCAACGCGACGCCGCGGGCATTGCGAAACACTGGCTTTTTCATTCTTTAGTTACAATGCAGGATACAGACAATTCTCGATATTTTACATATTCAATTTACCACTTTTGGTATTTTATATTTTTCCTCCGCTATCAAATCTTTCTTTTAAGCGACAATCTCAATTTCTCTATACAGGATTGAAACCAATAATTTTGACAGTCGATTTTTAAATTTTTGTATTTTTAACAACGAGAGTATTTGATTTAAAAAAATTTAAATTTATAGAATAAATACAAAATTATAACTATACTATTCATAAATCAATAAATTGTTCATAAATGTGTTGAAAGAAGCAGGGTTCTTCTCTTTAAATATCGCATCTGTCACATTAAGGAATACATAATGCCAATAATAGTGGATATAACTACGTCTATTTTTCATAGATTCTTTCGTTCGCCTTTTACTTAAATTGAAGTCCATTTAATCGAATCTGATAAGAGTGCAATAGCACACGCGGCTGTGTGCTCAATTTTAATATACAAATGGAGCCAATATACTCTTAAAGAGATAATTGCATTAGGCCAACTCGATACGGATGCTCATAATTCATGAACCCATTGCCCATCTATTTAGGACGTCCACGAGCGACGTGGCGACCCTTTATTTAAGTGTACGCCGCCCCTGGCACTCGCCATGCTCTTCCATCCGCGACCGATCGAGAACCGTCGAATAAATGATCGACGAAACGGGAGAGGAAATTTATATCTCATTTACTCGATATATACCTTCCCTTAAGTACAAAGTGCGCCTTTCATCTTCCTTTTACTTGCGAACGTTGCCACGCGCATGTATGTACCGATAAACGCGTAAGTGCCATTCGCGCGAAAGAATTTAATGCTGAAGACGCATGACCCAAATTTACGCGACAAGCGAAATAGAGAAAGTATCGTAATTTATATGCTTGCTAAATAAGGCTCGTAAATAATTTGTGCCCCATTTAATACATAATGACTCGACATATTTCGAAGAGCTTTTTTTTCTGTAGGATTTATCTCTTAAAATCTATTTGACTGATTCCATATCTTTCGCATATATATTTTTTGTAACGTCAAAAATTTTTATTTAAAAATAAATTTTATTAATGAAAAGTGAAAAATGGAAGCTTTCGTAATGAAAAAATGGGAAAAAGTTTTCGCATTTCCGAGTATATTGCTGTTTTGCCGTAAGAGACATAAAACTCTCGCGGACGAAACTTTATATTTGCTTTATAAACATTTCCCTTTTACTCTCGCAAAAATGTTTGCGAGTGCAATAGGACAGGACAGAACGCAGAATAATACGGAAAAATCTCAATTCCGGACAGAATTTCTCAAGTGCACTTTGCCACACAATAACGCGTATAAAGTGCAATGAAATCCTCGCTGTTATAGTGTTGCAATTGAAGTGCAATTGTAGTTTGCACTTTGACCATGATGAGAGTGGTAATAATAAAAAGCGCAAATCATGTAAAGTATTTACAAAGTATTTTAACGAAGTTTCCATTGCATTGTAGCAGAGAGTTTGTTTTCACTAATAATATTGTGAGAGCAGAGAGAAACACAGAAGCTCGGCCAGATTATTAGATAAAATACTTACTTTGCTTTACAAAATTGACAAACATTATTATAAAAGGATACATAGGAAATACATTTTTGTTCGTACATATTCAGCATTGAATGTAAAAAAACTTGTTCATTCTTTCTTCATAGAATATTATATTTTTTTTCCGTTTCTTTTCCACAAGTAAAGAATCATATCCACAATTGTTCAACAAATACGGACTAAAAGGATTAAGTTAAACACGTTAAAAACGGTCGGTAATAAATTTGAATCTCGTTAAATTAAAACTGCCGTTCCTCTTGTCGTTCGTGTTACGAGTGGCGGTAGCAGTTTTATCCTTTTACGAAGCACGAAAACTCTCCGACGATCTCTTTAACGGGAAACACCGGGCTGGCCTGGCTGGCTTGAATCCCGTTTCGGGCCGAGTGGGTGGTGCAAAAAGCGCCCGCCGCGTATTTTCCACGGCGATCTCTTGCAGGATTCCGGGTATCCTGGCAACCGGCGACCCGGCCGGCTGGACCACCTCCAAGGACAACGATCTGGGTTAACGTCGCGAATTCGTGCCGACACCACCGCCGTCCCGTCTTTCCGAGACACACTTGACGAATTGGCTTTGAAGCTTACACCGTTGCCAGCGAATCGATTCGCTCCGTTTTGCGGCGATGTTACCGTAAAGCGATATCCCGAAGGAGATAAAGCTCGAGAAAATAAAACGAATAAAGAGCTGTGAGAGCGTTGCAAATTTTTCAGGTCGAGTCGATGTATGTATGCCGAGAATGCGTCAATCGTGGGTGAAATGTTATTGCGCGATAGTTCGCAACCCTTTCGCTACCCCCGGGACGATGTGGCGCACGGAACATTACGGATATGATGCAACGTTTTACAAAGTCTAGAAAATGTATACGTGCAGAATCGCGTTTACATATTTCTCAAAGGAACGCTTGAAAGATTCTAGGTGCGAAGGTAATATTCAAGAAATTAATCTCGATTACTTATCGAATGGCTACGGCACGATTATTTCATGTATTGCTAGCATTAGTTCGAAACTGTCGCGAATATGCGTGGAATTGTAGATCCCGTGGAACGAGTCATTTTGAGTCATGTTATATCGAAGGATATCGAATTATTGCGTGAAACTGCAAAGTGGCCGTGCTTAACTGCACGACGTTAAGGTAGACGGAGGAGGGTACGAAACCACTGACCTTTCGCTACAGCTCGCACGTAACGACTATATTTTTAGCGTCTCTCCGAGTATACCGCCTCACGTATTTCGCATTAGAGCGAACTTTGCACTTTAATAAACCATTACGTCGTCATTGTTCGAAAATGTTTTCAATATTTCAACGTTGATCCCATCGGGAATGATCGATCCCATCTCGATTTACTCGTGTATTAGTTAAAATGCGATGAACACGTGTATTACGAGATTTCAGATCGTTATCTTTCGACCTAGATACATACATACGTACGTACGTCAGGCGAGCGCATTCATGCCGACGGGGTCACTGTAAATGTAGCGTAAGCGGAAACATCGATGCCATAAGGTCTGCAGTACCCGCGTCCGTGCGCTCAGGTCGGGATCACCCGGTATATTTATTATATTTGTTCAAGGCCGATGCGTTTAATGCCGTGCCTGCGTAATAATTCGTATAATACGCAGCAATATGCTACACTGTTGTCTGGATCGAGAGTAGAATAGGAGGGGTTGAATGAGGTGGAGGGTTGGAGAATATAAAAGCGCCATGGGTGGATCACGAAACGGAATTATAGTGCGTTCAACCTGCGGAAGGGTAAATTTGACAGATGCAACTAAGATATCGATTAAACAGGAGCTCGTGCGTGATGACTACACTGTTATCAGAGCTGTGACATATTTCGCGTTTTATTCTACAAAACTTTCGCAGATACCTCTAAACTTTTGCGATGTCGTGAGATAAAATGATATGTGTGTGTGTGTGTGTGTGTGTGTGTGTGTGTGTGTGTGTGTGTGTGTGTGTGTGTATGCGCGCGCGCACGGTTTGGAGAGAAAGATTTGAATGACATGTTTGGAAAGTTCGCGTATGCCCGTCATTGAATTGTGATCGATGTTAAAGTTGAACAAAAAAATTTTTACGCGAGGTAACCCGTAGCTTTGCGTATAATTGGAAACACTCAATAGCTCTTTAACGCTTCGAAAGAGTCAAGTGATCGTTGAATAATGGAATAACGATTATTGAGATGTATCCTCTTCCTCCTCCGCTCGTACCATTCGTACGCATTATCGGTGTTCATTTGCTATTGAAAGCGGTCGCATGCATTATTATGCATATGTCTGTTATGTTGTTAAACGGCCATGGCTTTCCAACGTTTTCTGAAACCTTCTTCAACGCATCATTATAAAACGGACAATTGAGGCGATGTTAGTTTGAGATCCACGAGGTTCGAATACATAAAAATTTTAACACACACAAAATAAAAAATAAACTTTAGTTTTATAGCGAACATTGTGCAATTTTTTTGTAAAAAATATTTTCAACAGTTTATTATTCAAATCAACTATTAAATCTAATTTATATTTAATTGTTTATGTATGTGTATTGTTTGCTTTATATATATAAAAGATATTCCTAAAAATAGTTTATAAAATTCCTTGGTTTAATCGAATTTTTCTAAGAGTATTTCATACATATCACGAAGATTCTGACAGATTACTGAATTTTATGCATAATACGTGGATATCCATTATATTCACGACATTGGCGTCTATGTTATCTTACTCAAACGTGAAGAATACCAGGGTACATCACGTAATATTGTAAGAACCTACATGAGTATATCTTTTATATATTGAATAAGAGGACAAAGTGCGAAATATGATGAAATGATAAGACTACATCAGAGAAGAAGCGAGAGAACAACGGCTAAACAATGAAAAATTTGATCAAGAAAGGCAGAATGTGTCGTTATTCTATAATAAAAAATACATATTTTTTGATATTCTATTTTAAAAGCATTTAAGGTATATAAACATAAAATTATCTTGTGGAAAAAAATTGTATGTTAATATTTTAGCGTCATCACATTAAAATATTCCAATGTTGATATTGAAACGCGTCGCAAAACGCGTCAATACTCGTGATATGTATAGTGGTGCATTATATCTTTGAATATTGCACAGAATTTTATATTTTATATAAGCATAGCATGTGTCTAAATTATTGGTGTGCAGACAGCATATTGTATCGCATGTATTTTTGACGCGAACGAAGCTGCACGAGGATATGACATGGGAATCGAATATCCGTATTTATTTTATATACTAGAATACACGAAGTCCGATTGCAAAATTCGTATATCGGAAAAGTGATGTTGACACCCCAGCATGTCAAAAATAAATCTTATTAAAATCAATATGTCGAGTATTCTGGGATATCAATCGTATTGATCATACTATAAAATCATTCTTAGTTTGAAAATATTAACGAAGATTTTATTTTATTATTTTATCACCTTATCTCTCGTGATATTTATGTATCGCAATCCGGTACTGTGTTCGAATAACCACAATAAACGAGGACCAGTTTTCGCTTGGATCAATTCCAAAACATCGTAACATGCGAAGTACACATGTCCTATGGCGCATCCACATATCTCTCCAATTTGTTGCGGGTGAAAAACACCCGTAGCAGTCGTCGCATTCATATTTTACGTATACTTCCTTCCGCCGTTTTCCGATACACGCGCTTCATGCCTGTCCCGCGTATGTGTCATGGGCGCAGCTGACGGATTGGCGCACCGCATGACGGTTCCGGAATGCGCCATTCTCTCGAACTTAACGGTAGTCGCGGGTGCGCGTTTCAATCCTAACGGAAACAAGCAGAGACTGCAAAATATGTAATTGTTCCTATCGCAAACCCGATCATTTTTTATTATTAATATTTAATTTATGAAAAAAATTTATTTATTTTTTTATACAGTGAAAATATATCTGTCTCGATAGATTTTATCAAAATATTGAAATTAATTTTAGAATTAATTATTCTATTGATAAAACATTTATTTTTTACGTTAATCGTAATATTGAATATTTTTTATATGAAAACCAACAGAAAGTAAAGTTTTATTTATAAGTTTTATTTAAAAAGAGAGATAAAAAAACGAGAAGATGTAAAAAATCTTTCCATCTTACGTACATAGTACATATACGATAACAAGACACTACAATACAGAGTGTCGGCGAGAAAGGCATATCCTCAAGAGTCCTCTTCGTCGCTTCTTCGGTCGAAATCGCGATGCATGCTCGTGGCCACCTCCTCCGGTTTTCCGGCATTCTAATTTACAGCCTGTCAAAGCTATGTGCCGTGCCATCACTCAGACACTCATATCGCGGAAAATATGCATAATTCATGGAGCCCGGCGTGTGCCGCGTACAATATTCCGCGAAGGTCGACGGACGAGCGCTACCCGAGCTTCGGTTCGCGATCGACCACTTGAAAACTCGCCGCTACTCGAATTTGTATGCTCGATGTGGAGCTCCGTGAGCCCCGGCGGATGGGGTGCATTCAGGCGCACCCGCCGGGTTCATTTGAAATATCTAAATGGATTAATTTTATCGATCGAATCGCCGCGTCCAACCGGGAGAGACGAGACAACATTAACTCTGCCGAGGAGGTTTAGCGAATTTCCAATGCAAGATAAAATACACCGACACAATGAAATATCGACAAAAAGTTGCAACAATATATAGACATTCTCTTAAAAACAGCGTCATTTGAAATTACATAAATTTTTTGTAGACATTTTCGAATTATAATATCTTATAATATTTTCGTTAAGATTCCAATTAAGAATTAGAAATACTAGAACTTGCAAGTTAGCTAAGCTTGCAAATTACATCCAGTGAAAAATTGGTCGCGAAACGATAACAATAACGCTAACAATAATAATGTCGAATAACGGTCTTGAAAATTGTTATCCTTACGTTTCCTCGAATATCGCGGACCTATATCGTTATTCTCGAGAATCATAGCAATTCCTCTCACATGTACAGCGACGCATGCACAAAAGCGCGCATTGTGCTGCTTCCTTCCGCATTTCCGCCAGTTTTTATCGCGCGATCGTCGTCTCGCCTTTCATTTTTGCGAGTCACATATGAGAGGCACGGCGGTCCCGACGTCGACGAGTAAAGAGGATAACCGGCCGGGGAACAACAACGATCGCGACGTCGTCGTCCCGACGACGGCCCGCGGGTTATTACGCTAAAGGTCGACGAATTTCCCCGGCAGCCGGGCGTCGGGGTTGTCCGTCCATGCGGAATCCGTGGGGAAATGCGCAGGGAGAAACTGCATGCACACATGCACGCACCACCGGCTCGATACGCTGCGAACGACCGTGTTCCGGCGCGGTTCGCGTTTCGCGTGTAACACGTGTCTGTCAGCTCGGCGAGGCCCCGGCGCTGTCACCCACATCTTCGTAGAACAGCGTGTCGCTAATACGGTCTCTTCATCGTCGACATGCTATCGACAAGTCCACCTGCTCCCACGTGTGCTATCGACTTTAACGCGCACGATCGCGTCATCACGCGAAATGCAACGTCTTCAACGAAATCTGATGAATTATGCAAGATACGTTATTATGGACGGTGATATCTCTTTTTCGCACTGTCGCGACGTGGAAAATCATAGGGGATTAGATGATTTTTCAAATTATGAAATTTCTATCTGAAATTTGCATTCACACATTTGCTTTTATTATTTCAACCGTCTTTTCATGTAACTATGAAAGTTTTGTTCTTTTTCAAAAAAAGAATTTTCGTGGGTCAATTTTATTTTTGCGTAATACATTTGTATTAAAATAAATAATTTCTCCATTATTTAACACTACTGATACTTAATTTATGACACGTAATGGAATTGTTTATCAATGTAATCGATAGTCAAAAGTGATGTATTGGTTAATTTCAATTAGCTAGATGTATTGATCTTAGGTCTAAGTAGGACGAATCAATATACCAATATATAATAATGACATTCAATTTCAACTAATGTAATAAGACATTCTAGATATCTCTCTTCTATTTTAAAAGCCATCGCTTTAATATATAATACTAATGATGTATAAATAATGACTCTAGAATAACTCTACAAGTCTTCTACGATGTTCTTGATATTAAGTTACATTGTATTAACTTTAACGCTTGCTGACGTTTTTGGCTTGTTCGCTCGAGAAGTAGGTGATGGGTTTTTATCGTTTCCGGCGATTATGACTTATTTAAAAGATGATCTTCCGTCCTCCCGGTGCCTGCTTCGTAAATTCTGTCCCGGAGAATTAACACCAGCTCTTCTCTTGTATACTGGGACCTCAGTTACTTCCCTGTTTACCACCTGTCTACCGCTGTTATCAAGCTTACCTAGCCGTAGGCGTTGAATTCATTGGAAGCGATACAGAAAACTAGGGTCTTACAGTTCATAGAACAAGGTGGTTAATGGTTGAAAAAACCTCTTTGCAGCATTATGCCCCGGGCATAAAAAAGTTAAAATTACACGCATTAATTTTATATAAGCTTTTGCAATCATTAATCTTACTTAACATCAGCTATTTTTTGCTAGATATGTTTTATTTATTTTAAAAGAAAAACTCAGAAGTGTTTAGAAAATATCTGTGTGTGAATAAGAATATAATTTATAGTAGAAGAGGGTAATAATATAATAAGTGAATTTAACTGAGTGAGTTTAAAATGAGTATCGTAATCTCCAGAGCGAGAATTGTGATAACAATCTTTCTCCGTCGGGCTTCACGTAATTCTTGCGGATAAAAAACTTCCGACGAATGAAATCCTATTGTATCTTAAGTTTGATCAGGTCGATCTGTTCTTTTTTTACCTTTATCGAAATCACTCGGAATAAATGTCTTCGGGAAAATGGTGGTAATGTTTGCACAGACGACGTCTTTTCTTGCTCAGATTGAGAGACTCCTGTTTTGAATAATGGAAGATATGGGATGAATAAAATTTTAGATCGTCGTCAGACTCGGGTTGAAGATCTCCTCTCGGCTTTAAGTTGATCCATTTAAAAGATCTATCAGATTTAATGTATTCAAAAATTTAAAAAATTTCTAAATGTTTTTTTATATCAAATTTTAATATATATAAAATTTTGGAATATTAAAATTACAAATATATTATATTATAGATTATAAATATATTTTAAACGCGTAACTAGATTATAAATATATTTTAGTCGCGTAACTGTCTACATCGTTGCATTTTTCTCTCGCGAGAATTTTATGGCCATTTTCGGCTACTGTATCGACTAAAAGCACATGCTAATAACGACAAGTTTTAGTCCTCGTTAAAAAGAGCTTAATAGTAATCCGACATTGATCACGCTGGAAGATTCGATTCTCGACAGCCACAAAGGTAGAATAAAATTCATCGACTGCCATGATCCTGAGAGTATATCAAAGCCGATAAAGCGAGGGAGGACAGTCATGACGGGGTCGAGGGACGTCCACGGGATAGAACGGAGGCTAAATGTAGCGTATAATTTAGACAGCAGCTGCGCGGCGCGACAAATATAATTCGACGCATCAATCTGCGGCTTCGAGGTCGAACTTTGCCTATGAGAGGCGCCTGATAGTGTTACATTGAAGCACTATGCAGCGCATCAAGCTGTATTTCATATTGAAGGCGCCCATGTGAGATGATACATTCAAAATGATACACATATCATTAGGCCAGAGCGTTTGAGAGAAGAATAAGTGATATATTTTTGAAAAATTAATATTGAATATAATTGAAATAAATCAAAAGAAATTTTTAATAAATTTTTAATGAATTTAAAAGCGATCATTAACTCGAGTGCCGCGTATTTCTTATTTAATGGGCATATAATTTACCGGAGACGCTTTATACCCTAGGAAAATGGAAGGAAGAGAAAAAAACATCATTAAAACGAAGATGCAGAGATGAAACGAAAATGGAGAGATGATGGCAAACGAATATTAATACCGATGTACTGTGACTTACGCAACGGCAGTTTGCGCGAATATTGATAAAGAACTTGGAGGGATCGGTCCGTCTCCCTACGTCTTTGCACCGTCGCGATTCATAAATGCGAAGGGTCGAGTTGAAGAGAAACGATTAATCATAGCGACGTGCAATCTATTGTCAAGATTATTTATTACTAGCGGATACCCTGCATGTGCTACTATGCTCAAAAAAGAAATACATTTTGTTTATTATATGTGGATAGATAATTTTTGAAAACAATTGCAAACAATACTCGAAATCACCACCAAATTTCACAAAAACAAAAATTTTTGTACTATTTATCCAATTTTAAAGATTAYTTAAAGWTAAATMAAAACACGTYCATTTAGTTTAAGAAACAACATCAAACTRATCTTTATCAGCTAAGCTTACGAAAACTATCCTTTGACCTTACCAAAGTTCCAAACAAAATACCTACCAAATTTGGTCGAAATCGATTGGATGGTTTCAAAGTCTATAACGGACATAAAAACATTTTTTGTGTTTTATATATATATATATATATATATATATATATATATATATATATATATATGTACATACACATATG
>JANQDE010000002.1:2885088-2900600 GCA_037157785.1 Cephalotes varians | reverse complement strand
ATAGAAACATTTTTTGTGTTTTATATATATAGATTTGCAAAATATGTTGATTATTTGAATATGCGCTCGCATGATAAATTCGCGCGGTGATCTTTTCAGAGAGATGAAGATATGGTATAGCCATAGTAAATGGACATTAATATGAATGCCACTAACAATTTGGAAATGCAGTTTCTGTAGATAGACTTTGTCGATATAAAAACCGAATAGTTTCTAGACTAAATAATTGAACACTACTTTTGTCAACCGAGTACATAGAGGAATTGCATTCCAGAATCGAAAAATTATATTTCATGACAGTTTGCTGTTCAGAATAAATAGAATATCTCTAAAATTATTTATAAGAAAATTTTCATATTATCATAAATGCTACATAAATTAAATAAAACGGATAATAATGGATTGAAATATAAGATTTTAGAAAGTTAAAATACACGTCTCGAATCTTCGATATTATTAAAGTCAGTACGTATAATTTTAAATGTGTATCTATTTGTTGTATCAAATAAAATATTGATTATTGAAACATATCGTGGAGGGACTTAAATATCGTAGTTGAATAGACACTTGAACTCGAGTTTGGCACGCAATTTGTCGAGAAAATTGAGGTTATTTGCCGGAAGCAAAATTGTGCAGAACTATCGATTAAGACGAAAATATCGCGGTCTAATAGCAACAGACATATTTACTTCGGAAAGTTTATTAACTTCGACGCGGTTTGAAGTTTATTTTCGACAAGTCGACAATTTCGAAACTTTATGAAATATGAAATTATTCGTGTGTTCTTCATTATAATTTCTAAGTGGTATGCAAAGAATTTCCAAAATGGATTGATAGATGATCATTCAAGATTTCAATTATATTAGAATATTGTTAAGTTACTAAATCATATAATATATATAAGTATCAGGTTGAGAGGAAAATGGGAGAGAAGTTTGCGAAAATCGATAAGGAGAAAGAACGAAGGTATATCTTTAGAAAAAATTTGAAGATAGACATTTTGCTAATTTTTTAATTTTAATTGTTATTTCATTCACATACACAAGGAGCATTATTTGCATAGAAAGAATGATTTTGTTAAATATCTAAAAATTTAGCTAGATATAGATCTAAAAATAATTTTGTAGATCTTCAAAATAATTATGTAGGACACCCAAACTGGTTGCTAGAATGTCAAATTTTTTTACAGCATTTGCTCGTTATGCTCGAGCGTTCTACATAATTTTTATAGTTTAATAAAATTATTTTTAAATTTATATCTAACTAAATTTTTAAATATCTTGATAAAATTGTTCCTTCCGTGTCAAATAGAATTAAAGAAATTTTTTTCTCTTAACTTWTATATATATATATATATATATATATATATATATATATATACATATATATATATATATATATATATATATGTAATATATTAGACATGTACGTGCTTTCGTTCTTTCTCTTTATCGATTTTCAAACCTAGTTTCTTTTTTCCCATTTTCTTCTCAATCTGATACTTACATATATTATGTAATTTAGTAACTTAACAATATTTTAATATAATTAAAATCTTGAGTAATCTTGAGTAAGTTTTAAGTCATCTTGAAGCTGTTAATCAGTTTTGGAAATTCTTTGCATATCACTTAGAAGTTTACAATGAAGAACAGACGAATAATTTCACATTTTGTAAGATTTCGAAATTTTGTGTGTGCGTGTAGGGGGGGCGCGTGTGTGTAAAAAATATATTTTATTTTTCTTGTAACATCTATATCTAAGTAACAATTATTACTTTAATAAATAAAAATTTGAAATTCATAAATATGAGGGTAGGCCGAAGAATACAGCGGTCTCTCTTGTGAGACTTGTTCGGTAGGTTCATTGACCTAGTAATTCTCTGTTGAAAGGAAGGTTCATGTGTACTGAGTGAGGCGACGCCTCCGATATCGAGAACGTGACCGGCTTCGCTTTTTCGAACCTAAACATTTCTCACAGAAAACACTTACGTGGTTCTCCAGCACCGTCGGCTGTAACAAAACGAATGACGCCATCGACCGTGTCGGAGCTAACTGCTTAACGATGTTTCGATAAACTTTTCGGTGGAACCGAAAATTCCGCCTTCGCTATCCGGTATTTCCCTCGTCCTGGTACTGCAATAAATTTCGACTTGCATGATGCATAATAAAAGTAACGTCAGAGCGCCACGGTAACGAGTGGAATGTGTAAAAATAGATCTGCGGCACAACGAATGTCAGGATGTTTTTGCTTTTGCAATGATCATAAAAACGTGTCTGTGACGTAACGAAGCGCGAAATGTATCTCAGTATATCTCTAAAGAAATGTTGTAATTTTTAGAAAAAATGTTAAAATAAAAGTTATATATGGGCTCTATTATATATGAGCTCTGCTATATTGGATAAAATATAACGATAAAGATAATTTTTTAAGTCAATCTTAAAAAAGGAGAATAATCGATTAGATAATATTTTCCTATTACGTCAGCTATTTTCATAAAAAAATGTTTATTTTATTTTAACTTATTTTAACATAACATTGCAGGAAAGAACTCGACATATTCTCAAATTAAATGCGTTTTTTCGCGCAAGTCCCATGGGACCAAGACCTGACAAAAGTCTATCGCAATGGTAAATATAAAATTAAGGATCGTCTCGAGATATTCGATAAAGGGGATACACTCTTATGGTCTCCCGAGGCGCATCTCCTTGGAAAAGTTCCCGGTTCACGTGCTAGATGCGCTAATACTAGCTGTTGAATGTACTCCTCACATGCCTAGCTGCGGATCCGCTCATGTATATTCTAGTTACACGCACCCCATAAAGGGAAAACAACGATCTCTACCTAGTGTATGACTTTCCATTCCGCAATAAGCAGCATGTCCTTTATCATGCAGCCGTATATGCGAGCGGCCCTTATGTCTCGACGTGTGTGACGAAAATTTCAATATCCGTCCGAGAGACATAAAAGTCGTCGGAAAAGTCGAAATAAAGTGAAGTGAATTATTATGAAATACGGAAGAAAGAATCAAGTGGAATCTTTGGCATTTTAATCATCGATCTTTACCGTAAATTCTCATTCTTTTCGTAAATATCTTAGCCAGATGACATGACGTTGTAAGCGCGAAATAAGCTTATATTATTTTTATTTTCCAGAATGAATAGCGCGTGCTATTTTCTATTTGTTCTTTGTGATATTAATTTGACATAAAAACAGATAAGAGAAAGTTAAGATTTACGATATATTCTTTAAAGCTAAAGATATGAAATATAGATATAATCCGTTTTGCTTACTACGAATGATAATGATATTTAGGGCAAAATATGAAAGTGTTTTTTTGATTTTTTTATTAATTCCGTAAGATTTTCTATCCAGTTTAAAAATACTGTATTTTTAGTAAAAATTTGATTATTTTAATTTATTCAACTTATATATATAAAACTTAAAATTCAAATCGAGCAAAGATTCGCTTAAAATAAAAAAACAAGATCTTGTTTATTTAATTTAATTTATTTAATTATGAAATTTTGTTGTTAATTAATATCTTAGAAACTATCTAATTCCATAACTTTTTACTATTAGGAATTAGAGTTATCTCAGTTGATACGATTGACTCCTTTTTACGATACAGCGCGTTCACATTTTCTTATAAGCGAGACTTTAAATGAGAAACGCAATATTTTACCAGTAAGACGTTAAGTCGCGAGAAAGAGATCCACACTGGTATAAAAAAAATTCGCTCAAAATGTGCGAAGAAGAATCCGGAATTTCCGTCGATTTAAATATTGTAGACAGATAGTATATATTTCAGTATATATTTCATAAAAGTCTATAGTTTATATTACACAACTCTGATAAAATAAATTAACAATATCAATTTAATTTTTCATAAATTGCAATTTTGCAGAATATAAAATTAGTTACAATAAATGTTGTTTCTTGTTTATCACGTGTATTATAGCAATCAATTAATATATTAGTAGATTATAATTATTAGCAAATTATAATTAAAATTTGCTGTTTATATTAACTTTCACATTACACGTTAAATTATTCAAGCAACAATATCTTTATTAGGTTTTTCAGTAATTTCATATAAATCAAGCACAGAATTATAATCGTTATTTTACAGCAAGCATAATAGTCTGGCTACAATAACAAATCTATGAAGCACAAATGTGCGTGTTTTCCCAAGTCATTTATTGATATCGATTTAAAAGAAATATTTCGTATATATATCAAATCATAACGGTGACACCTAGTAGTTTGGCCTTATTGTTTGTGTCGCGATGTGCGACGCGCGCTGCCTCGTACGTAATACCGCGCGCCGTATTGTGCGGCAAAACTCGTGTGAGCAGGTGACAGTGTGAACCGCGTGCCATCGTTATTACTTTTCGAAACGCGATTGCAATAGTCAGAACGCCTAAATAGTATCGTTTTATATGATTAAAAAAATTATATTGTCGACAAATCAATTAACTCCCATAATTAACAGCTGATAAACGATTATTTTATTTAAAACAGATATTTCACGTGATTTACTTTTTGAGAAAGGAAGTAAGAGGAATGGAAAATGTAAATAATTTATTACAAAGAGAAATTCTCTCTTTCTCTTATTATATCACTTTATATTCTCGCGATGTTTCGAAAATAAGAGCGACAGATGATACTCGAAAAAATAGAGAGTTCTAATGAATCATCGTGAACAAACGGTGAGTTTGTGGTGTGCGGTTAACGCATATTAAAATACGGAATTAATTACGACTTATATATTCTCGCATCGCGACACGTATTTCATATCATTTTTTTGAATTTTTACTCATTATAAGTGTAATTTGCGTATCTCCTTCTAATTAAGAGCACAGAGCAAATCACGAGTCGCTAGATCGAGTGGTTTTAATAATGAGAAATCCTTATAATTGTTAATTTGAAACATAAAAGAGAGACAAGATATTTGAGAGACATTATAGTAAATCAAATATTTCTAGAAGAAATCGACTGACATAATACGCGTGGTACTTATTTTTGTACGTATGACGTTGCATACAGTTATTTCGCAATATATTGTACATAGTTATTTGAGAGTACGGAATATTTTTGTAAAAGAGAGGCTGACTGATATAGAACCTTGGTGTTTGTTTAACAGCACGTTATGATATATAGTTCTCCATGTGCTCGATATTGTTATTTGCGCGACTAGAGCAAATAATTGTGCGAAATGTTTCATGTGTTTCAAAATCGCTAATATTCAAGTGTTAAGTATTCATTATGAATAATTAATGATTGTTATTATTAATTAATACTTATAGTCTATGAATCTTAAACGTAACAACAATAATTTGTCGAAATTGATTTCACGCGATTTATTTAATTAAAATAGTAATGGAAACTATATATATATATAGAACGGAAATTACGGATTATTGTTTCAATATTACACAATATTATGAGCAATAATTAATTCTCCGATATTTTGAATAGATTACAATAATGAATTTGACAGTAGATTAACGGATGATTTAACATGAAATTCTTAATTAGCTACTAAATTTATTGACTGAGCGGAGTGGATCGACTTCAAAACGGTGGACTCACAACATAAATAGATAAGTCGTAATTAACTTTGTTTTAATATTTAATATTTGCAGTGTAGTATAAATTTATTGTTTGTATTTACGATAATTTATTGAAACTTTCTACTTTTCGAAATTCATCCATTTGCTAATTTTCGAGATGTTGCGAGATATTTCGAGCAAATCAGCTTCGTGACATTTTATTTTTTTCGCGTTTTTCTTCTGTCACAGTGTCATCAAGTGCGTGTCGCGAGTGTAAGATATTGCGATCGTCATACATGCGATAGTGTATGTGCGATCGTAATTAATTGTGAATGTGTAAGCAACAAAGACTTGAGAAAGAAGAAGAAATATCAAACAACGGGCTAATTAGGGATAAATTATTATTTATTTGTTATTTATTACTTTTTAAGCAAAATTAATCCCTATGATAATCACATATATTTCATACGCGTTTAAGATTTATACGTTTTGAACATTTTAAGAATTAAAAATTTTTATTTATAAAAGTTTATATTTTTAAGAGAAAAATATTTTGTTGAAAATTGTATTATATATTTTATATTTTATTGAATATCTATTTATTTAAAACAGATGAACAAAATATTCAACGCGCGCAAAACAAAATAATTTTTATGTAAATTAATAATTTGTGTGTGTATACACACACACACACACACACACACACACACACACACACACACACACACACATTTTTTTAATGTACTATTATAATATGCATAAAATTAAATAAAAATCTGTCCTGAATTTGACACAACTAATGGATAATACAGATTTAACATTTAGTATTATGAAATAATATATATGGTATGATGAATTAATCCTTCTTATATCTACATCGCTGAATTTAGTTTAACCGAATTTTTTTTCTTCTTGTCAACTAAAAACGGGAAGCAGTACAAATAATCTCGTTTAAAACAAGATTACAGTGAATTGTCTTTCGCGAAATCGTTCATGAGATTTATAAATTGAAAAATGTCGTCGTGGTTGCAATTGCATCACGACACGAACGACCCGATCGACTTTTCCGATACGAGAGTATCGTTCCCAAGGGTCGCGCCACAGGAACAGTCATCGTATTTAATGAACGCTCGAATACACTCACGTAGAATCGCGTCGCCGTTCTTCATCCGCGAACTTCTTCGATATCGTCGCCGATTTCGATGCTTCTGGCGTTAATAAAGTTCCGACCAATTAGCCACGCGCTCATTAAGGAGGACTGGCACCAGTGAGGGGCGCGCAAGAGTCAGGTTTGCTTTGTGCACGAATTGAGAAGCAAGCGGAAGGAGAACGACGAGACGCGAGAAATAGGCAAAGAGGGATAGAGAGAAGAAAAGAGGAAGGAGCACTTCGCAATAAGTAGCTTAATTTTCTTAATTATTATTTCTTAATTAACAGTCTATCGTCTGGACCATCGTGCGATCTTGAGCGTAGCTCATCGTAGTTCTTTTCTGTTCAAAATCGGATATTGCGAGCGAAAATAAAAAATATGATTTTTATGCGATTTGCGCGGATAAAGCGATGTAGTATTAAAATAGTATAAAATGATGTGTCGGTCAATTTCTAGTCGTAGCCACTGAAACGATCTCTAAACGTGAGTTCTATCGACTAACTCGTTTAAGTAAATATAGTTAGCTATTATTAATCTTGTTCCTCGATTGTAGCGCTTATCTATGACACAGATAGAGAAAGACAATTTAATGTTAGAACTGATTGATATTGGCTGGCAGCATCCATTAAATTAAGCGACTTCATGTTTATTCATGACGTGAAAATCCAAGGATCGGCTTAAGATGCATTTTCTCGTGTCTCTAATTCTCGAAACTTAGACTCGTGCTGCTCTCAGAATCTCTGGCTTTCGAGCGGCGATTATTATACAAACATCGCGCGTATGCATATGCATCGACTAGATACGGTGCATCTCGTTGTCAGAGCTTGAAGTAGAAAGACTCAAATGGGGCATCTCGTGAATTTGTATGACAAAGAAACGCGTGTTGTCTTTGAGAAATTCATTTTCTAATGATTGACAATAAGATAGAAAATAGATAGACAAAAAACAACAAGATAAACTATATTAAAAAATTGTTTTAAAAAAATGAATAATTATCTGAAAATTTCCTTTGTAATATAATAAAAGTTGATCGTTTAAAACTAGACATTGTAAATACTAGCGCTATGACTAGTTATCTAAAGATGATTGTTATGCATTTAGATGCACAGACGTTATCGATTATTTTTCGAATATTCAGTCTAGTCAATGATTTTGTAAACGTGTGCATCTATTCCTGAAACTCTAAATTTTGCTGTAAATAGATCGCCGTAATAGTGGTTTTCACAAAACGTTGTCAACTGATAATGCGCTAAAAGCGAGATCCTAATCGTCTCGTGTTGGATTCTGGTCCACTCATCCATTGATTATTTCGTTTTCGAGCACTGTCCGCTCTTTTTCACGTACGATATCCGCGCGTTGTGCACGAGATGTGCATCTACAGCGAGGAAATGCAAGAGAGATGCAGCGCGATTATTACAGGGTTAATGAGAGAACGGTAATTGGTTGCGGCGAGCCGCCCATACCGAGCAGCCACCGCCGATCATTCGCTACACTTGCTAGCCTTGGGCACTGATCGTCACGTTCAATTTGAGAGCAAGCGAGGGCGAGTGAGACACGCGCAGAATGAGAAAGAAAGAGCTCGTGTATTTGTCTCTGCGTATATAGGGTAATTGTCGGAAAATACGATGACGTGGCGATAACCCCCGATCAGGTCAGGGATGTACGCTGGAGCCGATCAGATTCTTCGTTCTAATACGAAAATGATCATCGCTCAATGTTTTTGTTAGAGTAACATTTCAACATTCAATTAATTATAAATGAAGAAATATATGTATTATTTATAGATATAAATAATGAATAACAATAATTAATTTATTTTGTAATTTTTTTATGCGATTAATTTTTTACTGTTTCGCGTCCGTTAATGACTGCAACTGATAGATGTGATTAATGACATTGATGTGATTAACGTGGATTCTCAGATACAAAGAATTCGATTATTATAAAATAATTCTCTCCTTTTCTCTCTGTCTTTAACGGCTTTATTAGTTAAATACTATTACATATAATTTGAATAAGAATTTATATCTACATTCTAGAATTCTTTTAATATCTGTTTTTATTTTCGAAAAACATTTGAAGTGTAGAGAATTATATAAATCTAAGACTTATGATTTTAAATAAAAAGAACTAGTACAATAATTCTAGTAAGTAGTGCTTTTATTAATAAAATTATTTTCCCTCTTGAATTCGAGCAGATTTCACCTGAGGTGTGATACTTCTCCCGCATTGCTTAAAGCTCTAATTTCGTAACGTTGTTTATATTCAGGGTTAAGGGCTCTCGCGCTCGCTTCTCTTCAGGAGAACATCACTCTGACGGTTAATGAGGCGTAGAGAATATACGTGAGAGCGATCGATGACACGCTGAACTTGCTACGCGTTGCCAACGTGTATGTGATTTCATTATAGAGCCGGTGACACGCGTTTTAAGGCGATAACGGACTTTTTGTGTAATTCATGATTAATCGGATTAATGAGGGAACAGTAATTGGCTGCGGCGAGCTCGTGTCCCGGCCGCGTTCGCCCTCTCTCTGGACCGCATCCCCTTATAAAGCTCGGATACGTGGCGCCGCGTATATGCCGGCAACATGACGAACAACGTCGGGTCATCAATTTATTGCGTGACGCCAATTTCGCGAGTTGCGCGAGCAATCGCCTGGCGTTTCGCGCCTCGCATTATCGGATCATGCATCACACGCTTCAACGACATTAAACATAACATTAAGACCGCTTAGCCGGGGTCGTTTTGGATAATGGACATGGAATTTGTCTGCCTTCGTTCCTCACGTATGCGGCGCCAGCCGTTAAATGAATCACATATTGAGTTTCTCCATAATTTTAGTCATCATAAAATTTGATTGCTTTCGACGAATGCATTTCGCCATTCCATTCCGATTTGTCTCCAAACTCAATTTTTAATAATATTTGAATACTCTATTTTTATTTAATATGATAATTTTGTGAATAATGATAATTTTTTTATGAATAACTGTTAAATATTTTAAAAATAATATCAGATAAGATATTTCTCAAATGGGAAACATCTTTTTTTCATGCATGAAACGTGAATATCTCTGATTTAATTATGTCTACAATTCTCAAAAATTATTTATTATTTTCTTCAATAAAATTATTTTCTTCAGTTAGCGCTAACCAAGTTTTCAAAATAAAATGTCATCTAAAATGGGGCAATGAGTTTCTATTTTAGAATAGTTACTTCCTAGTACACTATTGGTAAAATCAAAATCCATAAGTGAAGTTCGATGCAGAATGTAGAACGCTTTATTAACTTGCACGATCGAACATTGGATGTATCCTGGATTAGAAAAAAGTAAACCAGATACCACACTATCTCTGGCTCCCTTTCTGATAAATGCCTGTATAGATAACATGGAAAAACCACGAGTTTATATATCCATAACTGATATCGACGCTGATAGTGATACGTGTCAAGATCTGCCAGCTGCAAGCTGAATAAAAGCATGTCGCGCACAGCTCGGTTGAAGTGTAACCAACGCGGCGCATCCATCGGGACGCATCGCGTTGAAATGAGGATTGATACGTAACATCGGTCCGATTTCGTCGGGGTTCATGAGGCGCGACGTTAAGACGATAATAGAATTTTCATGTAATCCTTAGTAATTCCCTTGTGGTCGCGCAGGGACCCACGACGTGGGCTCCCTTGACGAGTGCCCCCTCCTATATATGCAGGAAATGTCCATTCCTTCTCTGTCTCTCACGCGATGCTCCTTGCACCCGTTTTTAAATTCCCTCGAGGATTAATTGTCCGATGTTTTGACGCGCGAGTTATCCACAAAAGGATTTTTATGGCTGACCACAGCCACCAGCGGCGAGCGCGAACTATTTCGCTGTTTGCTATTTTGCGAGATTGCACGAACTCGGGAATTTGAACGGACAAAAGAGAGGAAATCGAATTTTTTGAAGTAAGAATTTATCTATGTTATTTTGCTATACATCGTGATTAGTACGGAATTAAAAAATTTTTTTTGTCATAGCGTGATTTTTAGGATTAATTTTTTTCGGATTAAGAACTTATTACGATTATTATGTTCGAGTATAGATTTTTAATTTTTACGTTTGAATTTAACTATATTGATTGAATCTTACTACACTTTTATAATTAACATCAAATATTTTGTAATGCAACTTTAAATTAGGATTTTGATTATAGTACTTAACAATTTTATTTTAGAAATTTAGTTTTTTAAAGGACCTTCACTTATGATTGTATACAATTCGAGATGTCTTATTTTGCGATTGATCTTTAATACTATTGTTAAAATTGTTTGTTAATTAATCGGAAAATCTGTAATTAAAAGTATTGGACAATTCTAAAATAACCTTCATACACCAAGCGTGTATGGTCGATTGCGGTGGCATATTTCGCGAATTATTCAGTGGATTATTATTTCGCAACGCGGCGTATAAGCGGATTTATTAATACGTTTAATATGTCTATCAATTCATCAGTTTGTAATGGTAATATTGTCATCGTGATACTCTGTATCATACCGCGACGCATGTGTTTACAGAAGTGATTGGTATTTATGCGATGCAATTCTATGTTATTTTAATTAATGCGTCTCGTCCGCTTTGACTGTACGGAAGATGGCATCTCTTTCCCTCTCTCGCTCTTTCGTTCAATAAAATTGTATATGTGTAAGCTATTTTTGGCTGATGTACTGTGATAAATTGGATCAAAACCGGGTTGAACGATGGGGTCCTCTGCATACAGTTTTCACATCACGTCCGTGGAAAAATGCTAATCAGTGTATTAATTTGCACGATATAATATATTATCGATATAAGGCAATAAATTGTTGCTCTTGTTTGAAAACTTCCCTTTAAACAACTAAATTTTATGCAAACAAACTGATTACCTTCCTTTATTAAATTTCTTTATTTTATTCAAATCACCATAATATAAATGTTAATTTAAATATTTATTTTGTTATAATTACATATTATAAAAATAAAATCGAGACTTTTTTTTTACAAAAATAGCTCACAAAATATTTACTTCTATTCTATTACTTTACTTCTATTCTTTTTAAATTTCCAGAAGGGGAATCGCCAAAGCTAATCAAGAAAGCAGGAAGAAGCGTATGTCAGCCTCTCGCCTGACGCGAGATAATAAACCGAATCGATTCCCCTCACGAAAGTCGCAAGAAGACTCCAACGCGGGGCGGAAACTCGTGATTTCTGATTTCACGTGCTGCTTTTCTCATCGGTCTCAAGCGCCCGGCAATCTGTACCTCGCGGAGGGTTACTTCCGGCAGCCCGCCGTCATCTCTTCGAAAAACGCACGAACACTCCAATTGCACTCTCGCTGCGCGCAACGGAGGATGGATGGACAGGGATGCAAGTGCCAGCGAGCAACGACCTTGGCGCGGCTCGTGCCGCGCGCGCGTTCTTATAATGTTTTTCCAGAATAAATGGGCTTTCCGCTGGGCGCGGCGGTGGCGTCGGTTCCATGGGGTTCCCCGTAACCATGGCAACCCCGTAACGCCATTAAGCGGGCACGAGGTTTCTCTCCCCGGCGCGAAGGGTATCTCCGGCAGGAGCAGGAGACGAGAGAAGGCCGTAACGCCGCCGTCACCCTCTCTCGCCCGTTCGACTATCCGAACTCATTCCTCTCTCCGTCCGTTCCTCAAGTTCTGGAAGACCACGGCACGGGAGAGTAGGAGGGAAGAGGGGAAACCCCATAAAAATAAATAACTCGCGAGTAGTAGCGGTATAAAGGTGATACGCGCCTGCTGCTTTCCCCTCGGTCTTAGCCTCTCGTTGTCGATTCACCAGCCTAAAACTATACGCCCAACAAGTCAGGCACGTTATATCACACTGTCACTTGCTAAATACATAAAGCTATAAGTTAAGGTGATTGCGTCAAAAGAACAATTTTACAGCACTAAATCTGATGGTTGATATAAATTTATTAATTCATATCTATGTGATATAAAATGTTGCGATATATTATTCCAATACTGCATACAATTACTCAAATATTCTAATTATTAGACTGGTCTACAGAAAAATATCTTCCCTTAGATAGATCCCTCAGATAACATTACTTTTTATGTACGACATTATATATTTATATATTTTGTAAGAATGATCATTTTTCTTATGTCTCTTATATTTATAGCATATTTAAAATTTACATAGGGAAATAATGTTGGTTTAACTTGTGTGTTTAGTGAATACGTTCATATTTAGTTTAGACCAAAATCGACCAACCGACTGACTCGTTGCCGCGAGGAAACCTCTTCTCTGCACCACCCCCGCCGGGCTTTAGTAATGTGATAGCGGTTGTGTACGCACAACGGATATGTATAAAACGGGAGTAATACGAAGCGAGAGTATACTCTGACTTCTGCAGTTACGTGGCTGGGTGCCCTTATTAAAACGACCCGGTGACGCGTTGTCGCGTGAGCTGTATACGCAAGATCCGTCTGGAATTTACGATTCGCGAACTTGCGACACCCTGCTTCATTTGGTGATCAACGAATCGAATGCTGGCAAAATAAACGAAAAATCTCGTTACAGAGCGAATGAAATTTGGGTTGTAATAAAATTTTATTGAATTTTGACAGAGTCCGACTTGTATTTTTTGTACAGAAAATTCATCATAATATAATTTCCGCACAATGCGTTTAACGTGACAATAGGTTCATATATAATCACAAAAAGATTCTAATAAAATTCATAATTTATTTAATGATGACGAAAAACTCAAGACACGCCTAACCGTTTAATTTCGGATAATTGCGCGCGTTCGATCGGCTGTACGACGAGAGCATTTATTTTCCAAGGAAGGGAAAGAGAGGACGGGCAGAACGAAAGGAAATCGATAGAACAATTACGAAAGTTTCGCTGCGTGAATCACAGCTCCGAGTCGAATGCGCTCGTTTTTAATCTCGGTTACACTTTTTAATTGTAACCTGCATAAAACAACAGATTTTTCAGTTTTTCAACGAAAATTAACCGAAACTCGCAAACATTTTAGAACAGAGAACACGACATGCTTTTAACATTTTATAACGTTTTGCGATGATAATGGAATGGTTCCACTCCGCTTTCACGCTCGTATTTGCATTAATAACGCGGAATTATTCGCCTCGGTGAGGCATTTTAAGGAATTAGCAATTTATTTTGCATTCGCACGTTTTCCAAAATTTATGCATTTTCATAATTCGTGTCGAGTTAATGTTGCATTATTGCGCATACATTTATGTATAATTAGCGATTAAGAGAAAAGATTCAAATCATAATTGTGACCAATTACACGTCTCTCTTGGGTTATAAACATTACTACCCTTGGCAACGCATTTTCTGTGAAAGCAAAATCGGATACCGAAATACTGGAGTAGTCCACATCTTATGTCCGATATTACATTCCGTATAAAAGTCCAGTATAGAAGTCCGAGCTTATATTTAAGATTGTGTGTCTTAAGTACAATCTCAAGATGTTAGTCATTTCATTGGCTGGGTGGAATCTTAATACCGTCCATGACCTGACTCAAGGGCGGTATTCATAGTATCTTCAAGAGCGACTTAAATCCAGACATGGACAGTCTTAAAACTCCATTCAATCAATGAAATAATCTTACAGTGTCTCGAGATCGTCTTAAGACGATCTTGAAAACCGGACTATATCGTTCAATAAAAGATGTATTTTATTCTGAACATTGACGTAAGCAGAAAAGAAGGTTGCTTCAAATTTCATGCTTAGGCAAATATTTTTTTTCATTAATATCTGCAATAATATCCTATGTATTTCGTTGACTAGAATTTAAAGGAATTATGCAAATTAGTGAATATACATTTAAAATTAATACGCAAAAGTCCATCGCTGTATGCACATTCTATTTGACCATTTAAATAATCAAAATACACGTATCTCGCAGTTATTATCCGCAGTATTTACAAATTCAGTACAAATGCGTAAAATTCGTGAAATTTTAAATAGTGCCTATCAATATGCACAATTATATACACTGTGCGCACCAAATGTATGCTCTATAAATCTATATAGTGTCTGCCGTTATTATTCACGCTTTTATAACTTTGCGAAAAATACGTGAAATTTATTACGCGCACGATTATTCGTTTCCCCACTGTTCAACGACAACATTTCGACAGACTTTCGCTAATTCATCTCGCTCGTTCCCAAGTCGAGACAATATATTCGATGATCGTTAAAGGACAACAAAGGGAAAAGTAGGGACCGCGCCTGGAATTCGATAGAACAATTACAAAAGTTTCGTTTACTTGGGCGCCCTATGGAACCATGCTCCGAGAGCACTCGATAGTAGTTAGTTAAGTAGGTCGATGGTGATAAATTTGATCTGTCCTCCATATACGAAGCCGGGCTACCGAAATTCTATCGGTTATCTGGTCGCTGTCGGTTATCCGTCGAATAATCTCGGTGCGCATAAATTGCCTTTGCCCATTCTCGCTTAATGGCCGCATCGCGCGACGCCCTAGGAAACAAATTAAGTGCCACGCGTGCGTCCGTCTTCTCGTTTCCTTCCCTTCGTCTCATTCTTCTCCTGCGTCACTCCGTGACGCATCCGAAAGAAACGAACCGGAACGAGCTCTCAGCGACACGTGAGCCCCTTAGTTCCAAAGTGTTTGAAGTCCAGCTCAGTAATCTTGATTGGTATACTAGAAATGCATTTTAAAAAGCGTCTATGTGATACTATGTATCCCACTTCACAAATGTTTTTCTAATACGCAAGACGTTTATTAAAAAATGTTCTAGGAAAAATCTTAAACAAATTTTAAAG
>JANQDE010000002.1:2755304-2885063 GCA_037157785.1 Cephalotes varians | reverse complement strand
TTTTTAGCAAAAGTTTTCAGACACGTTTCGTTAATGTATTTTATGTAAAAAATGATAAATTAATGAAAGTCAAAAATAAAACTGATTGATAAGGTTTTAAATTTTTCCAGATTGATTCGCTTTAAAAAAAGTGAATTTAAATCCTATTATTGCAAATCTCACTTTATTTCCATGTAATATGATTTCTTTTGTAAATTTCTATCTAAAATTTTTATTTTATGAGAAGATCGGTAAAATTAGCTTACATTTATCGGTTCATGTAATTTGCGCTATTTCTGTCGAGCTACGACGTTGTCGCGACAGGATTCTGAACGGCGAATCGATACTCATCGTTCGCTATTTAAAGTTTCCTCTTAGTGAGAATCTTCGGCGGCGACGCGAAGATTCTCTTTGGAAAAATCTGAGCACGTTAAGCACGTAAAATGACGAACCACGGAAGCCATATTTTATAGTTAGTAAATTCTATGGTAATGATGTACCGAGCACGGGAGCATGAAATTTATTCATACTAAGTAGATAACAGGATTTCACGGTACTCTGTACTGGTAAGAAGATAGTGACATCGTGGAACTTTAGTAGGCCCTACTGAATTGTTACTCAATGTTGTCTTGTTAATAGAATCTTGATAAGTTTAATTTTTCACGTCGTAAATTATGTGATACAAGATCAAAATGATATAATATTTCGAATTTGTGTGAAATAAGTTGTTTTAACGGTTGCTGTTTTCAAGTTTATTAAAATTATATGATATTGTATAAATTATAGTTTAGATATCTATAATGATTTCTATAATAATTAAATGTACAACTCTTTATATTTAAATTTTTTAAATAATTTGAAAGAATATTTGAAATTTGTGAACATAAATTAATAATATAATTCTTCCTTAACGCAAACATTGGCACTATCATAATTCCGTAAAATATTTTTACGATAATGTCATTTATCGCATTTGATACGCGAATTATATTATTTCCATAAACAATTTATTCCAAAAACAATTTATAAACATTAAAGCATACCTTTAGAGCTTACAAAGAGAGAACGCAATCTTTTAGCTAACTTGGTCGCTACGGAAAATGTAGTTCAGGAAACCGATATCTCCCCCGTTGCTTAACGGATTTTCTCCGAAGCGAAGACACTTATCAGGCGATACTTCCTATCTCGATATACGACTTCGATTGAAGCTATAAGTTTTCTTTAGCTGCAGGTGTACTCGAACGTTGCCCGCAGTCCGTGGCTGTAATTTGTGAAATAAATGTACGAACTTGAGTTTCTCTCTTCTCCTGAACCAGGCTCTCGACCTTTTCGATTTCTACGCACAATTTAGATTCTATTCGATTTAATGCTCTCTCTCCAAGTTATACGCAGTGCTCGCGAATTGAAGAGCGACATAACTAGGAGAGCAAAGTTAAAGTAGATGAAATTAACTAAAAGTAAATTTTTAGTTATAACTTTAAGCTTTTATTCGTGAAAAGCATGTTAAATAACGGTGTTATTAGAACAATCGCTACTTTTAATTAGCTTTTTGATATTCTCGATTTGCAAAACATTCCCCGGATTATGATCGTATAGTGCTCGTTTCATTCTAAGTAAAAGGGATAGAAGGATCTTTAAAAATGCGGAGATCCTATTACACTGAGCGCAAGTGTCTTAAGTGTTAACTTCGCCATTCGAATTCAACGATTCGCGAAACTTCACAAGGCGATTTTGTACTTTTGATATCGCAGCTTTTCGTTTCTTTCGCGCTGAATCCGTGGGGAAGACAAGCTGGAAGCTTTGCTGCGATCACACGGCGAACCGCGGATGGTCTTATCTTATCCGAGCGTTTGCATGTCTTCCACAAAAGGCAAACATCACGAGGTGGCACCTGTGTAGTTTCGTAACCGTCTGATACCGCGAGGCAAACACATTTCTACGAAATAACTTTACGACTTAATTGCATAGAGACAAACTTATGTATCTAATAATGTTATTAATACTTGCGCGATGCGATTTATTATCAGCAGAAATTGTGCGTTGATCGATAATATCTTTGCACTTGGTTCAAGTTTCAATGTCGAAAGAATTACTTGTCAAATTGATTTATCAATCTGCTAATTAGTAAATTTCAGCTGTGCATATTTTAAGTTTCTGAAAAATGTCAAATGTTAAAATAGAAGTGCTTAATGTTAATCACCGAATGTCACATTCCTGATAAAAGTTCGCTCACAACAAAATACAAGAGTTAGATCTTAATTATCATAATTAATTAGTATCATTATAATTTGATTGCTTAATGACTAGACTGCTACACTTGTTAATCAAATTCTCTGTTATTAATCAAATCTTAATGATTCGTACTAATGACATTATTGCTCGATAACTTATGATATTTCATTTCTCAATATCATCTCTATCAAATTATTAATTAATATCAAAACTAGTCCGTCAGCATATTTCATAATTAAGAACGACTTTCGCTCGAAGGAAACATCCCTTGATCGTGCGAGACCTTTTAAACGGATCGTTGTCGTCGTAAATGTCTGCCCGAGGCGAACACCTGTTTGATCGACGAGAACAAGGCGTCGCGTCTGAAGTAAACGAGAGCTTTCGATCAGGCCTTCCTTGCTCGATAAGGTGCACAAAGTTAGCCCAGGCTCAGCTGGCTTAGCGTTCCATTAGCGGTTCGAACCCGGCGATCCGCGTACGTTAAACCTTGGATTAGATGCTCAAACCTGCTGTCTCCTCCTTCCTCTGTCTCCTGCCTATTCCACGTATCTTCTGATATGTACATAGGCACGTAGATGTATCGATAACATGTGCTCGTGTCTCAGATGTCTCGGTTACAAGGCTACGAGCATCGCTTTAAAGTACATCAATTCGCTCGATACGTCGAGAGAGTCGTGACGGATCTTCTTCTTTCGGTGTCGAAGAAAAATCACTACGTCTCGCAGTTCTCTTGCATTCATGGCGGTCGTAAAACATCTCTTATATCGCGAGTATACTTGAATAGAATTAGGCGTAATTTTATATTAAGTCGTCCCAGCTGCTTTAAAATATCGATTTAAGTAACACGGAATTTGCTCTAAAATTTTGTTATAATATAAAATGTCTCATTACATATTGCCATCATCCTTTTTAATTTAAAAGAAAAAATAATAAAACAATTAAAATTTTTTCAACAAAAATATTAGATGAAATATTTCTCTAATATATAAATATGTAAATATTAAATTTAATATATAATATATAAATTTAATATATATTATATATTATATATTATATAACATATAAGTCTAATATATAAATACCAAATCTCGGTGCGATGAAAAGTTTAAAGCGAGAAATAAATAAACGAAAAATTGTTTAAAGCATTTTTTTCTTTAGCTGTTTTAACTATATCTTAACTGTCAATATAAATTTTCTACACTCACAGTTTTTTATTGTAACTTAATGTCTTAATCGATCAATGTCAATTCAACTTAATGTCAATTTAAATGAAAGCTGGATAACAACTTATTCAGCATTATTCATGAAAGCACATAGAAGCACAGAGAAAAAGCCAACTTTTTCATCCGATTCAGTACCACAAAAGAGAGAACTTTTACTTATTCATTCCATCAAATTAGGGGCAGAGTAATAGCCGGAACCTGCCGAAGGATACAGAACTTTCCTTTGGCATCCGAAGTCTAACAAGGTCTCGCATACCGGGCGGTTGATTAAAACGGCATTAGTCCAACTGTCCCAGGGATCGATCGATTCTAGATATAGGCAAGGCCAATCACCTAATTAAGCCTACCGGTCCACCCCTTCCTTCCGCACTTTCTCTACGGCGCGATCTAATTAATGTTACACGAGCGCTTCTCGCGGAGGACAATTCTTAGGGTTGTCGCTTTTGTGCTTTATCCCCTTTGCTAAAACAACTGCGAAATTACGGGAAATTTTAGCTCAGCCAAGGAAAGCACGACTTTACAAGCTACAAGCTAGATATTTTAATTCGCGCTCTCTCTTCTTCATCGAAAAATATTAATAATATAATTGTTAGTTCATACAAACTAAAGGTATAAATATATACGTAAATTAATACACGTATAATTTACAAACTTTAATTTTATTTTAAATTTATTGCATTTTTATGAATAAAAGATTAAGAATAATATAAAGAACATCTTAAAATTTTTTATTCTAATTTTAATGATAGATTAATATCGATTTTTTACAAAAAAACGAGTCTCTTATTTCTTAATATTTAATATTAATTAACAACTATGTACTTAATATTTAATAGTAAATATTGTCATACATTGTGAAAAAATTCCATTGAACAGTATACGAAAATTTTCTGTGAATATATCTGGAAAAGTGTATACATCAAAGAAAAACACATGCGATAAATCCTATGAGACAGAAAGAGTGATTAATGAAGTGCCGTCGACAAGGTGTCGATCCTTTTTCGCACGATGTAACGTCCATCGGGACAGCTATTACTCTTATAAAAACTGAATACACGGTACTTTTCATTACGACTACGTTTTATCACTAATTGCGTGATTGATCAATAGTAATATTGATGTCTCCAGAAAAATATATTAAGATATTTTTAATTGAATTAAGCATACATGCATACATTTAACACTATACTTTGCTTATCTTACATATCTTGTACATTTTTAAATGCGGAAAAGTAGTAACTTTTACGAATAAAAGTTGTGTTAGAAAATGTTAAAATAAGTATTTATTTATAAAATATTCATGTTATCGTCCGATACATGCGTATTACTATAATTTCGTGCACGAAATCTTCCCCTTCCTGCTAAGGATCGTTAGGAAATAGATCTGTCGATGTTTGCGAATGTTACATATCGGGTTAAAGCTCATGCTGGCGGCAGTCATGCGATAGGATGTGCCCGGAATAATGCAATCACCGTCAGTAGGAATTCCGAGTATCGGCACCGCGACGTGCGTTCTGTTTGACGAAATTCAAGACATTCCAGGGCAACAATGCTATCCGTTGTTTCTGATACATCCTATTTCGGGGCGAAGCTGGGTAACAAACCATGGCGACATGGTACGGTTGATCAGGAATTAATTGGATCTCTGAGAACGGTACAACAAGTAAAGCGATAAGAGGGAAACACCTCGGACAAAAATGAAAAGAAAGTTTAAAATATTTTGAGAAACTACAGTTTTATTCTATTATTTTATTTTATTATGCATAAATGTTATTTAATAAATATTGCCTTCTAATATAAATTGTAAAAGTATAACATTCTTAAACTTTGCTTCAAAACTTTTGAATAATCAGTCTAAGCTCACGATTTAGCAATTTTTCATAAAAGAGTAAATATAAATCGTTACACCCGGTGTGCTGATACCAATTAACTTTTTCGTACATTTGTGATTTGACGTAATATATAGTGTATGCATCGAGTAGAATTTTTTACTCTTACATACCCTTTCATACTCTTAACTTGAAACTTGATACCTGTTCCTCTCACTCCTGTTTTACAAGAGTTTAACGACTAGATTTATCCTACTCATAATTTAATTTGGTGTTGCTAAAATCGATATCAGCATACATTGACTTGTTTCGTTAAAATTGATAATGTTTAAAACGTGTTTGTGCACTTTGGAAACGATCGTGTATTACGTACGAATTTTAGATAAGGCAGAAAGCGAGTAATATAAATAATTTGATAAACATCGAGCTAAACATCGCACGTGTTATAAAGTGAGTAAATGTCAGTACCTATAAATGCGTATAAAATTAACGAGGAAATGAAGCGCGAGCGGTCGGATTACTCTTCGTTACGATGGCGCCGTGCTGCACCAGCGGTTTTGTGAGTGATTTTTATGGCTATGTCCCGGCGTGCTTTACGGCCTGACCCCTGACTCCTAAAACATACCAAATTACAGCACGATCTCAGTCTCTCTCTCCCTCTCCCCCTTTTTCTCTCTTTCTTTTTCGCTCGCCACGAGAGCATTCCGGGAAAGAGACGAAAATTGAGAGGCTCTATCGATCTCGCGTTTCCTTTGGACGTGGACCAATAAAACCGCGAGAGGCTTGAAGCACGTTCTGCGACGCACGCTCGACGATGCAACTAGGATTTAAAATTTCTGTTGGATACTAAATCGTTTTACAAATCTCCAGTTGGAATAAAAGTTACATATTCAAATATGAAATTATTGGTCACTCACAAGGACGTACGTACCGTACCTACAGAAGAGCCGGCAAAGGACTTTTTCAATTTTTCATCTTTTTTTTATTGAAAAAAAATCAGGAAAAATTCCAGAAATAAAAATTTTTATGTCGACAATATTGTTAACGACCAATGGATTCCGAATCACAGTCCACGAATAATATTGCGATATCTAAATTCTACCATATATTTCAAAATCAATTGCAATGTTTAACATACACTCTGTTCGCATTTGCGATGGGATTTTATTTTTTTATAACGGTGCAGGATATGAGAACTATATTTTGATCTGCGTATTTCGTCTGTCACGGTCATGAAAATAACTTTGCAGTAAAAAGTCGCGTTGTGAGGTCGTTCGCCCCGTATTTGTGGGCAGAAATTTGTGGGAAACGCAGTAAGGACAAATCGATATATACCTCTAAATGAAGGGGCGGGTATCGCGAAACGAGTCGGCAGAAGCTCGAATTAGGGTAGCGCAACGTGGATTGATTCTAAATGAGGCGGGACATGTCTCGCGTAATCCGACGACAGGTTACTTAGCGAGCGGCTATGTAGACGGATATGTAGGCGCAACAATTTAATTACCAGTGGATATACGCCATGCCAGACACGTTTCTCATAACGGTCCCTCGGCAACCGGCTGATTACCGAGCGCGCTAACTTTACCTCTCGGAGACGTCGGCACTCAGAGCGAAAGTCTTGCGTGGACGAAACGTCGTCTTACGTACGCTTCATGTCTTAAACCTTGATTCTGTACCTAAGTGTGTTATATTTTCCACGATTTATGTGGTTACCGTGTAAATGCGTGCTTTTAAAGCGGTAAAGATCCTAAACTTCAGTTACCTTGCAAACTGCGGCTTATCCGCGAAAATGTATACTTATTATTTATTAATGTGTAACTCTCTCTAGGGATGTGTAGCACGTGCCTCTTTCGCGTTTCCTATCATCTATGGATCTTAAAGCAAATTGAAATGGATTTTTCGATGAAGTGTATTTGAACACTCAATCTTTGAATATTCTACTTTTAATATCTTTATCATATTGATATTTAAATTTTTAGTTGCTTTAGAAGCTTATTTAAAATTAAGCAATAGATAGATTGAACTCCATTGAAATCAATTTTATGAGATTTTCGTTTAGAAGAAGTCTACTATAAATTCTTAATTTGTTAACTCAATAAGACGAGTTAACTCGTTATTTGAAAAGACTCTGATTAAACGAGTTAATTCTTGAGATTTGTAACTGCATTCATAGAAAGCAGTTTTAGTCAATGAATATCTAGTTAAAGACTCAAAAATGAAAATAAAATTTTTTTTACATTCAATTACACTTGATAATGGTTCTAATATTCAGAAGAGAGAGAAGCTAGAATAAAACAAGTAAGATAAGGTTGATTAAAGAGAAATTACTTACGCGCGATTGCATCAGTAAAAACTCTAAGGAAAGAAGTAAGAAATACTTGTGCAAATGTCAGAGAATTGCGAAAAGAGCTCGCCTAGAAACAAAGCTATCGTCGAGCATAATGTCATTTCTCTCACTTTTCCTGGAAATGCATTAGTTTGTTTGCTCCCGTCGCAACGAGATGTCTTATTACTTTTACATCTTCTGACTTTCTCGAATATCCAGCTCGCGTTGTGCTTGTCAACGCCTCGAACATCCTAGATATGATTTCCGCACATATTTCCGCGTGGCATTTGCATTTTTTAAAAAGACCACCTGCTCGCATCACACATCTAGTCGGAGTTAGAAACGGTGTTGTTCAGTATTATTCTCTCCGGAGGATCGAGGAAATGAGATCGAAAAAGTTTGATCGAAATTCGCGATCGAAACGACAAATTCACTTGCGGAAAAACATTGTGAAGTCAGATGTATGAATTGCAAAAGTAAAACGTTAATATATTTTACACTTCAACTATCTGGAACAAATGATACGAGTCTAGAAAAATATCCGTTTTTATTCTTAAAAAAATTCATTAAAAATCCCATTAAAGAATATGCCATTATTTAAATTAAAATAAACAGAATTAAAATTCAATTAAACTTTCGAGTTCAAAAGTATTAAAGCTAATTATTGTTACAAAAAAGACTGAGGAAAATTAATCTTCCTTTCTTTAGATTCGCAATCGAGTTATTCATTGAAAACGAGGTTTTAAATTAAATTAGTTTACAAGAAGATTCATTTGACTATGAATACGAACATGAGTTTAACTTCAAAGTACAGCAGAACATTTCGGGAATATTAAATGAGATATCTAGTGAGATGTCTAAAACTGGAAGGCCGAAGGCGAAATGTCATTTTACGCGAACGAGGAAAGGTCTCATGCGACTTTTATTCGGGGTCGACTGTGATGTGGCACTCATGCCTAACCGAAGAAGACGAGAATGTGTCCCGATACGGGATAAAAGAGGCTTTCGTTGGGTACGACACGGTATTGATCCCTTTCGCGATGGGACCGTCGTCGTCTCGCGGAAAATTCCTGAAGGAAAACACTGTCAAGAGCGACGATCGTAAGAAGCGGATCGTTAAGCTTCTTTTTTCCCGTCAATAGTCACGCGAAAATATCGATCTCACGTCAAGTCGTCTTATGGAGAATATTTCTCCAATAATTTTAATGACATCTTATTGACGAAAGTCTCGATCCGCTTTCAAACTTTGAATCACTAAGAATAAAAGAATGTATTTTTACAAATACACACTATCTTCTCAAATTTTTTAAAATTATAATTATACTGTTAGAAAGACTGCAAGATATGAACGTATTCTCTTACAAATCGTTACGTTGTGAATCGTAGCAAATAATATCATGCAAACGATTGCAATAATCAATTTCAATTTCCATTGATTAATATCATTTGTATCAAAATCCTGGATAACGGCGTGCCCGTGCACTCTTCAATGAGAAGCTGCGTCAAAGAAGAAAAAAATCCGGTCGCCCCGCGGGAGGAAAATTCAATGTTCGATAACCGGATACATGCGAGCGCCGGCTTAAAATCTAATTTTCAAACGCAGGCTGGACCCTTCTGGGCAAAATTCAATCGACCCATCTCGCTCATAACACTCATCGAGCTACACTCGTTACAGATGTCGATGTGCGATTCTCGATACGAATATAGAACGATATAGCATATTTTATGTAAACACAATATACACACAAATTGGATAATAAAAACAAGAATTTTTGTTACAATCTTTTTTTAATCTTGCGTTGCACAAATTTATAAAAATTGTCAATAGTACAATAAGTCCATAATCTCCATGTAAGATTGATAACAGACTGAGATATGAAACAAATAAAAACTAAATTGTAAGCTCTAGGAAACAAAACTTCTGTGTGTCATGGGCTTAAGCTCGTTCTATCGAAAGAGGGAAGAGAAGAGCCTCCTACCTGAGAAGAATCCTCTCGATATGTCAGATCAGGGAAAATCCGGGAGTGTGCGACGATCCTGCGTGATCTGCATCGTATATCTTGGCGTAATCGATAGAATCTCGTGCTTTTTCCACTGTTACGATCACACAACATTGATGTCGACAATCTCGTTAATAAAAAGCGACCGTTCGACTGTTTAGAAAATTCTATGCATCTTTTGAGATCGTACGAAAGAAAATGTGCGATGACTAATAACAAGTTGATATAAAATTCGCGTTGCATCTCGTGCAATTTGCCTTTGCTTTCAGCTTATGCTTTGCTTTCCTTGCATTTCAGTGTTTCGTTACGCAACATTGCTTTGGCGCAGACTAATGAGGCTTTTTTTATAAAGCGAACTGCGCATTTTCAACGGAATTGTTTGGGATGAGCGAGATTACAGAGACGTCCCTAAAACATCCCGTATTCACTTAAATTCTTCGTGTCTACGCGATTCTCTCTTCTGAAATATTAATATCGGGTTTAATAATTAATAATTAAATTTTTTTATGTAGTACAAAAATGACTTACTTAAAAAGTAGATTAATTATAAATTCAAGTCAAGTGTGTTATTAAAATAAAACAATGAACGTACAAGATGAATGGGACTACCTGTAAATTATAATTATAAACGATATTTTCACATTTCTCATTTAAAATGAAAATTTAGTTACGGAGAGCCATGCTTTAGCAAAATTTTACTTCTCATATATCTCTATTAAAAGCTCAATTTACCGGTTTTGCATGCGACTTTCACTCGAGAAATTTCTGTCACCGGTGTCTCTGGCTTGTTATCCTTCCACTGAATGTTTCCTGTGCGTGCCATACCGAGAGGCCAGCAAGGTTAATATTGTGATTGTCGTCATTGTCGTTATTCATCGCCGCCAATAAAAATACAAAAAATATAAAATAAATACAAAATAATATACAAAATAAAAATGATTGTAAAAATGCTTTATATATCTTCTTGTCCCTCCAAGTTTCTCTCCAAGATGATAGTTTTGATCTAATTCTGCAACAAATGCACTCATTCACGTGTTCTTCGCTATTTCTTCTTCTCGTGCTTTCGTCCACTTTCATTCGTTGAACATGTTGCTTTCATGTCCATTTCTCTCTCTCTCTCTCTCTCTCTCTCTCTCTCTCTCTCTTCTTCTGTCTTCCTCCACTCCGTCCCTTCCCTGTCTCACGCTGATGTCCTAGGCTCATTCTGTTAAAGAAAATATGAGTTAAATGGATTTCTACGATCCCAATTTTGGACAAGTCTGAGGAAAGCTGGGAAATTGCTGTGCATGGCACATGGAGACGCGCTTTGGCGCGTCCTTCTATGACCGGGGCAGAGCTGGCAAGGGAGAAGAGCTGTTTACCAGCCGCGACCTCCTACGGTGGAGAAAGATGGAGCCCTCTCGATATATACAGAGGAGATCAGAGGGAAGCTCGGCTGGTCCGTAATCTGTATCACATCTTTCTCCTTTACACAACCATCGTCCCCTCGTTCTCTTCGTCTTCCCAAAATCGATTTTGGTCGGTGCGGGGCCGCGCCCAGTGAGCTCGACACGGCGAGAGTTCGACTTCGAGCGAGAGGATAGGAAAGGAGACTGCGAGGGAGAGAATGACGGGATAAAAGGGGCGGCGGGAAGAAAGAGAGAGAGAGAGAAAGGAGGATGACAGGGAAAGAGAAAGGGAGTTAGCCTCATTTAACCGAGAAGGTTCCTGCTACGTCGTGCGTGCGATACTCCCGCTCTTCGTCTCCTTGCCCTTTTCATGCGGTCCTGCCACCCACCCAATGCCGCAAACCGCTCCAAGTTTCACCTTCGAACTCCTTGGAGGATGCTATAGGCTGCGTCTAGGAGCGCTTAAGACCCGGACCCGACTGAAAGTTATTTAGACGGCGAAAATCGTTTCGCGTTCTTCCACGTTTGTTTCTTAACAGTCGACAGATTTAAGAAGTTCTCGAAAACAGTAGGATGGAAACGAGTGACGCGAAACGTTCCGCAAGATTATAGTTTCGAAAGCGCACCCTTTATTTTATTAATCAATTCTCTTCTTTCCTTCCTCGTAGAATTTCTACTCGAGATAAGGAAGAAAATTACATGAAATTACAAAGTATCATTAAATTAAAAATCATGAAATATGGAAAAGTGCAGTCAAAAGTGCAGTCGGTTTTTTGAAAAAGAATTATTCTTGAAATTTAACAGAAACTCCCGAGGAATTACAAAAAAAATAATCTCTTTCTTCTTTCTGTCGCAAGGCACGCAACTATATCACCGGATTCACGGGATAGAAGAAAAATATACGAGCGTTCGTCTCGCGATGCGCTTGCATGGCACACGTCAGCGTGCACGTGCGAAAACCGCGCACGTCGTTCCACCTAGCAACTCTACCCCACGTACGTGTCCGCATTCAGCATGTCCTTGCACACGTAACGGGGTACTTCTGCCGTCGCCACCGACCGCTTTCGCGCGTATGCACGTTCCGGCGCACATGACTACCCCGTATAGTCGCATTTTCTCGAGCCAATGGCTGTGAAATCGAGCGTTTTTCCCGCTTCTTTCTCTTTCGTCGCGCGCGTCTCCTCTTCCGCGGAATTGCGGACGCACTCGAACTACTACGTCTCCCCAAGCCGCTTGTGGAATTCCTTTCGGTTCCTCGGGCATGCCGATCGACACGGCATGGAACTCGAGCGAGCAACATCAATTCCGGGCTGCGGAAACGACTGCACTGCTACAAACTGCATTTCGTCTTGCACTCGCAACCGACCTCCTTTTTCTATCGTGAAAGAAAGATTGGATTTTTTCTAGATTACAAATAACATTTAAGATTGAACAGAGATTAAATGTCACTTTTGTTACACCGACTAAACGAACTTCGAAGAATCGTCAAGTATCTATCAATCGATTGATATCCATTGATATCGTCTTTTGTCAGACATAGACTCGTTAGGCTCGTCGCTGCTTTAGATTTCGTCATTTTTAACTGATTTCGAGACTTTCTTACGAGAACTTGATTGAAAACGATTCTCATTCTGAAAGGATGTAAATGTTAAATTTTCATCATACGAGGAATCATCTTCCTCAGGATTTTCTCCATAATAGAAAAAATGTTGTTGAAGCTGATACGAAAAGTGCAATGTAACCTTGTTCTATGATATATATCCTTTGACTTCTCGAGACGTTAATCAAAACTCTTCGAGAATTATCGTTACTTGTACAAATAACTCTTGCGAGTATAAAATCTCGCTGACCCGATTTGCTCAATTGCACGTGTTTGAAAAAAAGGGGGAAGAAAAACCTGCCGAACTCAGACTCGCTGCTTTTAACTCTTCCTTCGACTAACCCGATGATTTCTATACTCGAAAAATACTGCAGCTCTTTTTTACGACCAGCATAACTTCGCGGCTAAAGTTTAATTAAGTAATGCACTTCCGGCATTGCACTCGCGGTGTTGGTACGCTGCGCGACTTTCCCGGAATTTTTCTTTGCGAGAAGACTAAGTGCCACCCATCGGCCATAACTTGTCGACAAAGAAACCTCGCTAGACCCGGTTCTTTTCAATGACAGCTCGGAGAGAAACTTGAAAAATGCGGAAATTTATCCAACAGAACGCCGCTCTTGAAAATCCGTAGCCATGACTTCCATGGCTTCCGTCGGTTTATCTTTCAGGAAATTGAGCCTTCCTTTTCTCGCACAATTATGCCATTTTTTTTTAAAGCTGGAAGAAATATTCGGCGAACATTCTGTAATACGGGCGCATAACTCGCATTTTAGTTGCGTCTTATGTTACGCTCGCAATCGCATTTGAGACGAAGAAAATTGAAAATTTTTGAAACGTCTCATAAACTTGCAGCGACTCGTGAAACACTTAAATTTATTGAGTTAAGGAGAGAATGTCACAGATCATGAGCGCTTTATATGGATATTCAAGAGCAATTAATAATAGCAATTATTCTATCATTGAGATTCTGCAGATATTACTTTTTATAAATAATTATATGATAAAGACAAAGGATGGAAATATTAAATGGAATATTAAATATTAAGAAATTTAAATAAATTAAAGACCAGAAGTTTAAATTAAAAGAAGATTAATGTCTCTAGAAATTCAAATCTGTCAAGTAAAGACGGAGATTAAATTAATTTTAACTGAATATTTTGATACAAATTCAACAGAAATTTAATCTAAGTTTTAGTTTGCCGAGAAACTTAACGTTGAAGGTTGAAAAGATATGGCAAATAATTGCGAGGTGATCGCTGGCGGAAAATCTATTGTGGAGCATCTAGAACGCATTGAGAAAGAGACAATTTGATTCCTCGCGTTGTTTTCGGCCGAAATCCGGCGCGCGAACCCGAGAAATAGGAGCATAGGGAACTGAGAATACAATCCTCTCGCTATAACTGGAGTTATATTTTCAGGCTTGCGGCAGATCTCTCGCCGATTTCGCAATATACAGCTGCCGGGGAATTTTCCCTACCCGGTGAGATATAGCACCCCGTGAAATTGCTCGCGAGCAGCTCGATGACGTATTGCACGACGACGAATACACCGGGTATAAGCGAGAGTTCTGTAATACGAGCCAGCCGGTTGCGAAAGCACTACGGTATGCGAATTTGACGACATAGAGGAAAACTACTTGCTCCCTGATCTCCCGTTTGCTCCGTATTTAATCGGCGCTTTTCGGGATTGTACTAAAGCACAGCGTCTAGTTCGAAAAAAAAAAAAAAAACGGAGAAATAATATTCTCGCTTCTTGTTGCACTGCAGAGAATATTTTGCAAAACTGTTTGCCCTTCGTTTTTTAACGACACAGTTCTCGATGGATTTTTCTCAAAGGAAATTAATTTTTCAAAAACAGCGGTCCATATTTCTTTACTTTTGACTTCTCTAGTAATCGATTTATTAACTCAAAATATAAAACTGATTATTTGATACGCATAGATTAAAACGTAATATGTTCTTTGAAAAATGACACTAGATTTAATGTATAAAGACCTTGGAAATTATCGCGGCTGCTTTAAATGAAACTAATTTCATTAAGAGCACTCGCCACGCGGATGAAATTTAGCAGATTCCTTCCGTTATATTCCATGAGTGTTTTATCCGTCTGCTTATTGATTTCGGCAAGATGCCGCATAATTACGCACACGCGATCTGGGCGGATCAACAATAGCGGGACACAATTGCACGACGTTCGCTTCAGAATGCAATTTGAATAGCTTTTAATGCGCGCTCGCTAATTGGCCACAGGTGTGCACTTGAGCAAGTCCCCCAGGAGAAACCACGTTGCGAAATGTGCAGTATAAGTGCATAAGCCGGCCGACGTGTTTACGAAACGACGATTATTTTGTAGAAAGCGACTGAATTGCTCTTGTTAGTACGTGTAACAGCGTAAAGGCACTTTATTTCACTTAATTTTACCGCAAAGGGCGCTTTTTACCAGTTTTACGTAAAATAAATGTACTTTTTACAGTTGAAAGATAAGATAGCTAATACCGGTAAACAATTTATGGACAATAAACAAATAAATATTATATTTATCTCCAAAAATTATATATATATATTATCAAATAATTTTATACATACAATATACAAATGTATTGTATTACTTCATAAGCTCCCCGAAAAAAATAGATTCCATTTACTAAACAATTATTTATTGACTTAGCTACCGCAATATGCAGGAGTCAGATGCCGAAGTTACAGCATAAAGTCGCGTAGGGTGCATAATGCTCAGATCGACCGAGCAACTTGGTCGTTTTCCGTCTCGCGTGTAATCCGGTCCTTTGTAGGTTGGCCCTGGCGCGCTTCGCTTCGCTTAATTATTAATTATTATTGGAAGGCAAATGTAGCGTGACCGTTGCGCGCGGCAGCGATCGATAATTCATGCACGATGAGCAGCGCGTCGCGCCGCGCGCCCGAAGAGGATTAATTCGGGCAAGCGAAACTCCTCGGACGGATGACGCTTCTGCCTTTATCATCGGTCTTCGTGCTTGTCGATTTTCTCTCGGAGCATCGAACCCTCTCGTATTTATAAACTTTTCGCCGTTGGAGGAACTCGCCACGGTTAGTCGGAAGCGCGACGCGGATCTTCCCGGTAGAACTTCTCAGAAGGATATTGACGTCGAGAGATTTCTCGACTTTGGCAGGACGATGAAAACTTCGTAATTTCGGACGTGCTCCAGTTTGTCCGCTGATGACTTCACCGGAGCTATTGCGATCTCTTGCAGATGCGTTTACGTTCCCGTGGACTGTTATGCATCGAGATGAAAAGTTTTAAGCGACGTACTCGACCGGCTATTAATAGGAGAAATACGGTGGTTCTATCGCGGAGAACAATTTCGCGATTGCTCCCGATAGCACCGTCTGGCGTAGTTGGGATTGTTTTATAATAATTCCAAGAAAGAATATTGCGTATAAAGCTTTAAAAAAATAAGGAGAGCAAATAGAACATCTCGAGAGAGCGCCGCAAACGTTAATATGTTTTATATCTCAAGGGTATGCCGCATGTTTTAATACGATATAAAATGTCGCATGTACTTTTTAAATAAATATAATATTATTTTCTTCTCTCCTTTTTAATACCTTTAAACGTAATTGTTAATTACATTTAAGAAATTGTTATATCTTGGATTACATATGAAGCATTTTTTTACGAAAATATCACATTTAATATTTGCAAATTTAATATTTGCAATTCGTGAACATGTCAAAAAATATAATTAAGCGTTATTGAAAGCTTTCGCACAATATTTGTAGTAGAATGAGAAATTGCTGGAGTTTATCGGATCGTAGAGTGGACTTAATAAAAATCCGCTGCTATTCGTCGCTGCATTAAAGACGAGCAATATAAGAAATCGCTTGGAGGGCATCCTGCTTGGAGGTCTCCGATAAATTGCGAGCTCAATAGTTCCAGCGGCACATTTTCCCCGAGTTTTCTCCGCTCTCGCGTGTCCAAGGGGTAAAGAGGGACAGGGGGTTGGAGGAAGTGAGGGTTCGTCCGGCGAGTTAAAGTTATCGTTTTCATAATTCTTCGCGTTCAAAGGGGATGGACCGTTGAAAATATGCCGCTGTTACGGGAGGATTAGCGGGGATTAGCCGGGAGATTTAGATTCATCTGGAGCTGGGGCGCTCGCTAAATGTCTAATCCGGAAATATGGTTGTCTTTGCTCGGGATATCGGTGCATGTTGGGGGGTGCGCGCAAGCGACGGAATTCTCGACGGATAAATCCGCAACCTGCACTAAATATCACTTTGCAACGTTAGCGTCGTATTACGTAAAATGGATTGCGGCACGGTAGGTCCTCGCTCTTTTGATCTGGAATCCTCGGAAAATGAAAGAAATACGTTATAGTGCTTGCATTGAGTCAACGTCGGTTTTACCGCGGTATGACTCTGCGATCTCGCAATCGTTTGCGTCTGTGTTATCACTGAATTTTTTTAGCAATCTCTGAAGCCCTCTCTCTTTTTCTCACAGTGATCTTTTTAATATATATATTTTTAATATATTTTTTTTATTAACATAAATGTACTGAATCGAATGGAATATTAATATAGCGATGAATTAACTTTTTCAGGGAATTTTTAATTAGCTATTGTGAAAACAGCACAAGACTTATGACAAAATACCGTTAATATCATTTTTCTATTTATCGATACTTCAATACGTTGCAGCATTTATTTCGTAACGAGATCTGCTTCTCGAAAAACAAAAAGATCAGATAATTGCTTTGTAGCTGCTTTGCAATTTAATGAAAAAATTCTTTGAGTAAAACAGAGCGCCGCTTGCAGAGGCTTGTAAAGCTGAATATCATGGCATACAAATGTATTGTTAATGGAATAAAGGAAATAAACATATTCTAAAAGAAATTCTCGAGTGAAATAATGAGTTGGCATTCCAGTAGCGTTGCTAAATGTTTTCACATAATATAATTTTTTAAGGATTTGTTAAAATTTTCACGCTTTCTTCCGTCATAATTATATCTTAAAACAGCCTTTATCAGCCTTAAACTTTTAATTTACTGTATAACATGATAAACATGCATATGATAAGAAAACTGAACTTTAATATTAACATCACGTATTTTTTTTTTACATACTCCTTATATTAACAATATAAAATATTAAAAACAAAGGTACTCCATTATTTTTTAATTGTTTTTTTATTTATTCAAAATATAAATTTGCAAAAGTTCCAAATTTAATATCCGGAAATAAATGTAGCAAGTAATGACAGACATCTCACAACACGTATCTTTGCAAACAGAAAATACATAATAAAAAACAAATTAAACAAAAATGTGAAAATTTAAAATAATGCATGATGACGCATGACGATAATGTATCCGACAATATTATTGCGAATATATGATACTGCCACGTATGGCACGGAATGTTTGGACGTAAAGGATGCGGTTCGTAATATCTGATATCCTAACGCGATATTCCCGGTCTCTGTGTGTGATCCAGGTATGCGAACAACGAACGATATAATTCTGCTACACCGCTTCACCATTAGTTTACGATCCCCAAGGGCGCACGAAGGGTTGGTTGCAATGTTTATAGGGACCTGTAACAGGGAACCGCGTAACGTAGCACCCCCTTCAGACCTCCTCTGCCCTGCCGGCGAAAGTTATAATTGCTGTATGTTAACTCGACGACCGGGATGGTGACCGCGTTTTTCCAGCGCACGCCATTACGCTTTCATCAGTATCGCGATATTCTTCGTCTACAGTACAAGACTGTGAAATCAAAGATCTGCTTTAAAGAAGCAGAAATAAGTTCTCAACTCAATATCGAATATCAAAATGAATGCATCTAAAATTAAAATCTAAAATGGAACGCTTCGTTAATTCGATAGGAGCGATATAGTAATAGCATAAAAATTAATGTGTTTACTTCGAATCTTATAAAAAAGATAGTATTTTTTTCTTCGAAAAAAGCTTTAATCGTTAAACTTTCCGGACTCGATCAGAGAACATTAATCTTCGCCGGTTTTGAGATTTTATGAATTTTAGAAAGATACAGCTTTCATAAATTGCAATAACAGCGTAAGTGTATTCTACAAATTGCAGTGTGTCGCGATAGTAATTTATATTTTTTTAATAACCGTTACTCCGAGTGTTGCGAAAAATGCGCATAGGTTTTGCCATAAATCATAAATGCCGAGCCTACCGTAGGGCTTAATAAGTCGGCGTATCGACGCGGTTTCCTTCTCTTGCTGTATCCCGCGTCCTCTGGTTTCCTACGGACTCAGAAAGGGCTTTCTCAACTACTCCCCGAAGACTATAGATTATTGCAACTTCTGACGCGCAAAGGATGGAATTAAAAACTTCTCTCGCCAACTCCTGCCGGGAGTTACCTGCGGCTGACGGATAAGGATTTAATTGGCTTTGTATGGGGAAGTTTTAATGAATATATGCGACGTGGTAAATTAACGCTTTATTGGTGTATGAATGTTCTCGTTGTCGCCGCTGCTTGTCGTTTCAACGTAGTACTTTTGCAGGCGGTGCAGCCATGCTGTCCAGTATTGCTGCAGCGTGTTGTCGGACACTTCGTACACCGTTGCTGGTGTGCCGCACGTGTAAGCAATCACGAGTAATCCTCGTTTTATCTGAAGAATCGAGAAACATGACCGTTAGGAAAATGGCTATTGTCTTCTCAATTATATTTTTTAAAAGTATTGTTAAGCAGCTATCGTTGTTATGCATTTAACAAACAAATTATAGCAAACAAAGTGACAATAATCGAAAGTGAATTTTCATAGTTTAAAATAAAAAACTTTTTGGTTTATCTCTTTTAAATGAAATTTTTATTGTGACGGGATATTTACCACAAAGGGATAAAGATTAGAAGTATTGATAGCTCCAATATATGCGGCGAGTTGTACAGGCGCGTCGTATGTTTCTTTCAAATTCAATTTCTTTCTATCTGATTTTTTCCAATCGATTACGTAGTTTTCACCCCTGTGGATTTAATGTGTATATGTAAAACCATCCTGAATATATATAGGATGATTTTAAACTTTATTCATCAAAGAATGCGGAAATAAAGGTCGAAATAGTTTAAAATCATCCCGCATATATTATGCAAAACAATAAACAATATAAACAATATATAAAACAAATATGAGGAAACTTTATTTCCGTAAATATGGATAAACAAAGAAAACATAAGACCAATCAAAGAACTTGAGTAATTATTGGATATAAAAACAATAAATAATTTACTAGACACAGATCATAATCCGAAAAAATTTAATAATACTGTCAATCTATTATCAATACATTGAACAAAGTAAGTTGTAAATATCATATTCTTAAAAATATTAGAAAAAAATTAAAAATATATCATGCGAGAAATTTCGGAAAATATCGTGGATGTTTACAAAAAAATATTTTTATTATAATTAAGATATAAATATTTTTGTTCAGTTTTTCTTAATAAATAGATAATATTTGAAAAAGTATCCAAAATTTATATTTTTGATATTTATACTGAGTTTTAAAAAAGATAATAATTTCAATTTTTCGTAAAAATGTAATTTTTATAAAAAATATAATTTTTTATTTAGTAAATAAACTGTACAAATCTAGGTATTCAATCTAAAATTATCAAGTTTCATTTACTTAAACTATAAAAAAATTTAAAATAGTTAAAACAGTTTATTAGCCATATTTAGAGTATACAGCTATTTTACAATAAAAGCTATAAAATAAAGAGCTGAAGAGAGATCAGACAGTGACCTCTGCTCTTGCCTGTTTCGGTTAGAAATAGAGTTTCCTGGCGATGGCAAAGCAAAGCTTCTGTTTTACCTATAAGAGGCTATACAGTCAACTACGCCTTTGTAGCGTAATTTTGTGTGAGCCACGTGTGTTTCGATCGCTTTCACGTGGTGCACATCTCCTAAAACGCATTGGACGCTTTTAAACACCGGTTCGATCTTTGAAGGAACCTCATACTCTTTCCCGAGCAGGCTCTGTGCTATGCATGAATGCAAAGCTGCTCCATCCTCTAACAATGCTGTATCAGAAGCAAATTTATTTATTTATCAAGCTTATTAAAATTTCTCTTTCTCATAAAACAGCTTATCAAATACCTTTCTGATGCATTTCAAATCCTTCTTGCCCGAGCTTTTTTATCATTCTTTCTTTCCATGCCTCAAGAGCCAGCTTCGACTCTGGTGACATGGTTTGTGTAAGAATCTTAGTCACACTAGGAAATTTTATTGTTTCTAAATCATCTCTCCCAGATATAGAAAATATTTCTGTTGATTGTGTAGGAAATTCTTGTTTGTTGCCCATAATTGGAAAAGATGGCAAATTCTTTATAATGATGTCAGGCAATCTTTCAAAATTAAAAGATTTATACTTTGTGACTGCGATTTCATTATCGGATACACTTGAATTGGACAATACAATTTCGCTCTCACTATTTTGTGTTGACGAATTAAGAGTTATACTATGCCCAAGCTCTGTTTCTTTGGCAACTTGATTAGATTCAGAATGAGAAAGACTTTTCGTAGCTTGGTCAGTTGAGACGTTAACTTCCATCTCGCTAAATTTTTTCATAGATCTCTGATTTTTATCCTTTAATTGTTCGTTTCGTGATTCCGTAGCGATGGTAATCTTTTTGAGTTTATTTCGAGCGTTTTCCATAACCCACGACAATTCCGTATTTATTGTATTAGATTTTTCACAGGGTATCTTCCCTTTCCTTTCTAATTTTAGTCTTTTTTTCTTTTGAGCTTTTGTTTCAACTAATGGACCAAATAGTGAATTGTATTCTTTCATCAACTTTTTCATTTTGTCAGCCTTTGAGGAGTGCCTTTTAATGAGCGGGTAGCACATACTTTGTATATTAGAAAATATATGTAAAACATATTTGGAAGTAACTAACATAATTGTAGTTTTGTGGATTAGAATATATAGTTGCGTATTACTTGTTTTAGGTATATTTGACTTTCCTTTGATAACTCTATTAATAAATAATTAAATATGTTATATCACTAATACTGTTTTTCTTTAAAATACTGATGGACATATCTAATGTTTCTCTTTAAAATATTATATACGACACATCAATAAATCAGAAATTATATACATATACATTATATTTGTATATTAAATTTTGCATAGAAATATCAGTAAAAAAATTTAAGTTTTTTATCAAAATATTTTATATGAATGTTATATCTCTTAATTACAATAAAATTATGACTAAACAAAACTTACCGAGAAAACCTTTTATCCTTGATTGATTTTATGATATTCCTTGAAACAGTTTATTTATAAAGGAACTAAACTATTATAAAAATAAAAAATATATGATATATATTTCAACGATTATTTAATCATCTAAGATATCATTAGAAAACCGACAGAATTAATTTTTGACCGTTCAACTGTATAAAATAAATATAATGAACTCTACATATAATTGTTCAAAACAATTGAAAAGGTTATGTGCACCATATGATGCATGTAAAAACTTAACCAAAAACATTTATCGCCATCTACAAATGAATCTTGTAAAATCTTTCTACTTATCGTTATCAACATTTGATATAAAGATCGTAATGATATCTGTCAAGTAATCAGTCGTAATTTTTTTAGTTATTAAATTTTTATTATTTTATTCAATATTTGTTATTTTTTTCAAATTTTTAATCATCTAAAAATCTATAAAAAATTTTATTGCTAATACTAATAATCATAATCTTATCTACGTAACATAATGTTAAATAGTAAATTAAATACTTAAACCAGATAAAAAATTTTTTATGTATAAATATATATATATGTGTTCATATAATGTTTTTCTTTTCATAAATAATTTTTGTTTGTATATACAGACTAATGATGAGAAGAAATAAAAAATAATAAATTAAAGAATAATTTTTAACATTGTTTTTTTTTTTTAAAAAGTGAATTTAAAATAATAAGAATAAATTGCTCATAATCATATATAAAAGTATCTATAAGTATATATAAAACAATCATTTTTCATAAAAGAATAATGCTAAAATTATTTTTTATTTATATTCTATATTTTGTATATCTATAATTGCATATATTTATGAAAAATTTGTTACCAGGTATAATTTTCTTGTAATTCTAGAATTAGTAACTATGATTATTAACGCGTTGTATGCAGTGTACACAATGTACGCAGTGTACATATGCGTGTACATATGAAGTGTACATATACGTAGCAAATGTTATTGATAAATATCAGAATATTGCGTCAGTTACGCTTACTATAAGCAAATTACTCTCGATCAATTTTATTGAATAAAAAATTCCAGATTTTGTATGATCTGATCATTCAGACCATTTTATATCCGCCAATTAAATCTAGTTTTACACTACTATTGCGAGTAGTAATAAGATGCATTGATATATTATCAGCCATCGCACTTATATTATCGCCAGCATATTTTCGCATTATCCGCATTCGCGCGATCGGTGTTACGAGCGTATTTCGTAATAAGAATCCACAGAGCTGAGTCTGAAACAGCAGTTTGATCATACGTCTTATTTTATTGCCTCGAATCGCGTACTATTAAAAGATATTTCAGTTTTTACACCACTCTTTCTTGGATTCTGACGTTCGTACTCTCTAAAGAAACATCGGTGTTTATTCCTTTCATATGCGATTCAAGATATACGCAATCATCAAGCCATTGTTAAGTAAATATTATAAGTCGATCAAAATTTATAGATAAAAAATTTATGGATAAAAAAATAATGAACATTTCGAACCTTTTATAGAAAATCAAATTTTTTTTTATTCGTCAAGTATATATATCTGTATATATTTGTAATTTTTTGAGTAAAAAATATTTTCGTTTTTTCTGTAATATTTAGAAATTTTTATTGATACCAGCTTTAAGAAATATAAAACAGAATGTTTTGTTATTCAAATAACAAAACATTCTATTTTATATTTTATTCTATTTTACATTTTATTTTACATTTTATTTTACATTTTTTATTGTAAGTTCAGAAACATAGCATAGAAAAAAAAACAACAGGGGGTGGCACAGCGAGAATAAAGAATATAACGCTTACATCCGGTATGGAGTGCGACCGATGGTCGCGATTTCTCGTCTTTCTTGTCTTGGTCAGGCGGGGTATGCCGGTGCAACCCCCTGCCCCTCATTATGCCCCTCATTACTTGGCTTATGCAACACTCGTTCGCGGGCGACCTTTGATGCAATAAAACTCTCTCCCTTCCCCCGTAGAAAATTAACGATATGACGTGCTTTATTGTTTGACGTGCCCCGATACCGCCGAGTCTATCATACGCTGACGTAAGACCTTACCGGACTTATGGCCCTTTCGAAGACTCGAGGGTGTACCTCCTGCTCTCTTTCCCATGATTAACGACGATTTTTCTACTAATTTAATAACGGCCTGCTGTCGAATCGAGTTCATGGCAGACCATTTGTAAAACGGCGATTATCCCGAGTGGCGTCGAAGTAACAGGAAGATAACGCTTGCAGCGGACAGTGATATATGGCGCCGTTTATTTCTAGCAATTAATTGTTTTTTCACCATTTAGTCGCAAAAATAAATTTTTGTACATTTCGAACAATTGACGACGAGTTAAAAGACAGACGATTAAAATACATTATTTTTATCGGCGAATCTTTTTTTAGGAATTTAAAATAAGGTCAACTCTAAATTTTATATTTCTTTATTTATTTAATTTTTTTGTTCGTACTCTTTCTCTTCTTGCCGTTTCGTCAATCACGAGACATACGATAGGTTGCCACAGAAAGGAACTGCAGCAAGAGGTGAACCGGACGGAAAAAAATGTCTCTACGTTTTTACGTAACGCTGCAACTGAAAACCGTCGCATAGCCATGTGACAGTGAAAGTTTCGGCATGTATGAAATTTAAGATGTGTGTAGAAGAGCACGCTGTATAGTATCAATAGATCAAAACAAATATTAATGGGTCGTACATTGCATATTTAAAGCGGGAAAATTATATTTACGTAACACGTATATACGTAATACGTATAATATATAATAGATACGCCAAAGACATGTCACTGATGTCATGCGATATCTCTTTTATGGGGATTAATTGTATCGAGTTCGGCTTGAGTTCAAGTTAACTAATTCGGTTGTGTAATTGTGTCCCATTGTGTCCTTTCGAATTATAATTCTATCCATAATGTAGACGGAATAAGAGGATTTGGCCAGGCAAAGTGCCTTGGCTTTGCCTTCAAAGTGAGATGATCACTTTGAAAATCCAAGGATTTACGAGATCTCAATTTAAAAAAATGACAAGATTAAGTGTACCTTTAATGCGATAAAAATGGTTGAACTTACCGAAAGTTCCAGTTTAAAAAATAGCAGGATTAATGCCCGTTTCCACCGACGTAAATTAACTTTAATCTCGATTTAATTTACTCTTCATCTTTTTCTAGTTCTAAGAAATAAAAAGGATATGTTGAACCGAGATTAAAGTTAATCTACGTTGGTGGAAACGGGCATTGATGTACAACGAGCAAAAATGTACTCTTAATGCGGTAAAAATGATTAAACTTGCGCGAAAGTTTTTGCTCAATTTTGCCGATAGAATCCAGTGTACAAATTAGAAGAAGATAAAAGAGTGACATGTCAATAATTAAATTGATAGTCGCTCGATCTTATCTTGTTTGTAATTCTCAACCCTTCTAAATCAATCCAACGAAAGAAATTCTACGGAGAATCTGATAATTCCACATCATCCCTGATCGATCTAAACATTTCATTGAGAATAACGGCGTCGATCTTCCTTCGGGGGATTGATCGATCAACTTTTAATTCCCACCGACACAAATCGATCACGCGGATCTAACAAAGAATTTTCGTGACGAGTGCGCTTTAGAAAAATCATTTTAGAAAGGCGTATTAGGTACGCGTACCTCTACCTTCTTGCCGGCGATACTGTTGCACTGCTAATTCTATTTACGTACATATGTGTATGAGTGAGCGGGGTATCGCGTAATACATGTGCGATACGTGTACACACATGTAATTCGTCTCGGCGAGATGCAATGCTGTGAGAAAAGACTCCACCGGTATAAAAGGGGGTGTGTCTCGTGAGGTCCGCATCAGTTTCAGTAGTGATCTCCGCATCGCCACGTCCATTATCGCCATCATGAACGCTATAGTGAGTTCTAGTTCTAATTCTAATTCTTCTCCGAGTAACCGAAATCATCACGATATGTTATATTCACGGGAGATTATCGATCTATGAATATTCGCGGAAAAGTAATTCACGGATTCTAATTCACGCGCCCCGCGAATAACATTCATTGCAAGATATTTCTGATACGGCTTGTTAATTTCTTTATGATGTGTGACCCCAAAATTTTCATTGTAGGAATTCTAGAACGATTTTTCATTTTTTTATTTATACATATATCTCACATATTTTCTATATTTTTTTTTAATATTTGATAATCGAGAGTTAAAAATGTATTTTCTTTCGCGTTCAGATTGCAAAGGATTTTGTTGTCTCAACGCTCGGTGAGAAAATTAACTGGCTTAATGCAACACAATGTGTATTTAATTTTACACAATGTGTATTTAACTTTACAATAAACAATGCGTAACAATATATTTACAATATGCGTTGCAGCTTGTATTAGCCATCCTCAGCCTGGCAATGCCCATTTACGGCGAGGAGACACAGGTAGAGAAGAAACAAGAGAAGAGGGCCATTTTGGGGTTGGATTACGGACACGGAGGATTAGGAAACACTCTTGCGGGATCGGCTTATGGAGGTATACGTCTCTCGGTTAAAGATCCTCGACGCCCTCCCGGCGAACCGCGCCGGTAATTTCATCTCGGTCAGAGGTCACGCGAGACGCCCTTTTGATTTGCAGGCTACGGACACGGTTATCTCGGGGCCGTTGGCTCGGCCTACTCCCCGGGTCATGGCATTTCCGCACCTGCCTACGGCTACAGCGTGCCCATAGCGTCCCACGGATACGCCGCGCCTCTGTATTCCTCCAACCGTATCCCTTACTCCAGCGGCCTGGGATATAGTGGCTCGAATCTAAGAGGACTCGGACACGGGGGAGTCTCGTACGGATACAGCGCCGGATTGGGCGCCGGGTACGGCGCTAGGGGTCATGGATACAGCGCGGGGATCGGATACGATGCCGGATTCGGATACGGCGCGGGATTGGGACACGGTTTTGGCGCCGGTTTCGGCACCGGTTACGGCTACGGATGGTGAAGACGCGGGCGGCTGATCAATTACCCGACGCCGTAATGTCGACGCGATCCCTCGGTTTTCCCCCCCGGTTTCAACTCTGTCCCCTGTATCCTGAACACATTGGCACTTGCAGCCCCAAGCTAAATAAACTTTATATTTTTTAGTAATCCACAGTGTTTTCTTTTAAGCCTCCATTTTAGCGAAACTACAAGGTTCTCTCCGGAAATCAAATTGATCAAACCATAAAATAAAAAGCAGACAAAATTGATGAAATTAATCGTGTGCTCTGAGATAAGAAATTTATGAAAAATGAATTTGATCAAATTGGTTTCTGAATGACTCCATATGTGACTATCATGTTAGACGCGTCTTTTTATGAACAAAATTCTTGTACCATTAAATATATTTTCATACTTTCTCTATTCTGTCTTTTCTTTTAAATTGTTTCTATATTTATGAAATATATATTACTACCATTTTATTATTTTAATATTTCTTAACATGCGTGTATCTTTTTAAAGAAGTTATCTAACGTGTATGTGACGTTTGTGTATTCAAACGTGTAACAAAATAAATAGACAAAGTATGTATTTTTACACAAAAATATAAGACGGAATTAAATATCAAAAAACATGCAAACGGAAATTAGATTTTCGGAAGTCGGTAAATAGAATTCCTTTATGAGTTTTCATGTGATAGCCACCAGATGGTGGTAGCGAATGATCATATGTTAAAAATAGGTTAAGCAACATTCGGGGAGGTTAAGTTTAGTAAAAAAGTGTGTTAATTACGTTGATCATGAATTTCCTGGCCAGAAGCGTAATGAACATAGCGAGAACTTACATAGCAAATACTATCCAAAGTACGATTACTGCACAATACGATATAATTATTTTCTTTTAGTTCCTAACCTCTAATTTAATTTCTAAATAAAGAGGGATTACTGTTGCAATAAATACTTTTCACATTTTTTTTGTTCATATATATAATAATCATTTTTAAGTTTTAACTATATATAATCTAATTTCATTTATTTCAGGTGGCAGCCTAACAAAACTTTGTGGAAATAGCTACAGCCAAGGTACTCTTGCACAATATTGATTTATTTACAACAAATTGAAATCTTGTATTTATTATTAGGAAACATACTGAACACTACGAAGACATGTGTGAGCATGGCACTGCAAGGTAATCTAATTTTTAAATCTCTATGCAAGAGAGAGTCTCATAATTCTCATTTTTTATTTATATTGAATTCAACTCTTATTTGAAATGAAAAGTATTTTTAACATAAATTAGATGTTCATATTTTTATTACAACAGTCGATTTTTTTTATCGTCACTTGATCTTCTGAAAATTCTCGAAAACTTTAATATCGAGAGAAATAAAAGTCTTTGTTATAAGATGGAGTGACAAAAAGAGAAATTATCCAAAATTATTTCTCTATCGATCCTGACCCGACTTGTTACTGACCTTCTTAAATAAAACGTCTACTTTATACATGTACGTTCTTCTTTTTAAATAATTTGCTATCATTTTTTATAAAAAATTCAATTTTAGTATTTTAGTATTATTATTACTATTTTTAATTATTATTAAAAATTATTGTGGCTGAATAAGATATTACTTTGTTTAAATTTTTTTAAATTATAATTGTTAATTATACGTTATAAATATTTAACATAATATATATACTTAATTTAATAATCTTATTTATTATTAACTAAATTTATGTATCTTTGAATTATATAAAAAGAATGAATTTAAGTTAGATACACTCGAATTTCTCGAATTCGTGTAAGAGACGTGGAGAAATATTTGAAAATAAAAAAACCAAGATAAATCAAAATTAGTAGTTTGATGATCTATTTACGTGAAATTGTGTGAAACGTTAGAGGTATCACATTTCTTATAAGCGTGACTAGATTGGGCCTCTCCGAATCATCCATAAGCGCCTATAGATATGTATCTTTGCGATTTTCCCGGATCCGGATTCTGCAAAAGAAGTGGTCGAATTTTGTAGGAAGTCGGCTAAATTTCCCATCGCGGCTGGCATTCTTCTGCCGCGAAAATAGTGCAACCCTCACCTCTTTGATCCCCACAGAGATCTCCAAATACCAAAAGGGATCTATTCGTCCACTTCGCAAGAAAAGGCTCGCGCTGCGTAAAGATGAAGCCCTTGTGACCACTAGCGAAAATCGCTGGGAATTGAGGGGTGTGACGTGTCCATTTGCGGTTGACCAGTTGTCGTTGTGGGATCAGGCACTGTCCGCGTGTTTCCCCTTTTTCCGCTTTTCTCGCAACCCTACAAAGGGTGGGCTCTGATCCATTCATGAGAGCATTCGTGAGAGCGTTCGCAAACGAAGCCTTATCAGAATTAGAGATCTTGCGTTTCGTTAATTTAATGGTCCCGGAGAACTTTCTTTTTGCTCATAACTTCTATATCACAAATATCTACATTTCTGATATTTCTATCTTCCGTCTCGACTTCTTATTCAAGCTATTGAGTTATTTCGTGTTAAATCCTATGCTTTTTTTTTTTGCAAAAAAAAAGAATTGCAAATGAACAAAGGAAAAAAAAGTTTATGAGTTAAAATAGATTAATTTTTAAGAATTATTTTCTTATCGTTTATTTTGACTTTACAAATGTTTTCTGATACTTTGACACATTTACATTTCGGGTGTCAAATGCAATTCAAATTAATTTGATGTAACTAATAAATATTAATTTACCATTAATTATTAGTCTCAATTATTATGATATAATTTTTATGATCAGGAGGGAAAGAATCCTTAAATTCGCATTTTTCTAAACGTAAGGTCGTAATCGTAACAAAAAGATTTTTCGTAGAAACGAAGGAAACGAGGAAAAAGAAGGAAAGAAAGGTAAAAGATTTGCGACATTCTAACGATGCAACAAAGCGCAACACCGACATCGAAAATTTTCGCAATGTAATCTTACGTATTCATCTATGAGAAAAGGGTTTGCCTTTCTACATAATAGCGTCTGGCACAGGGAGGAGGAGTTAGGACGGATTAGTCCTAACTCCTTGAACTATCCCGCTGGACATCTGTCGCATTGACGGACGGTGGTCAGCCACTTCTCGATACGATCAACAATGGCATTTTCTTTCGGTAAATGCCATTTTTCTTGATCACAGTGTCACGGTTCTGCAGGCAAGCAACTCTGAAATCGTTTACCTCCGACAGCTTTCATTCTCGAAAACTGATCGCTCCGTAACGAGCAGCCTTTTTACCGATTATACTGTCATGCAACTCATTTTAGATAATCGCTCAAAGCACGTGTGAGAATTGCCAAATATATTACGACATTCTTTATCACAAGATATTTTATTTTGTCAAACATATCGATAATGTTACGTGTAAATTATTAAATAAGAATGATAAAAAGCAATAAAATAGAAACAAAAAATAATTGTAAAATAATATACGTTTATGATCAAAAGTTAAAGATTTAAATTATATTCTATAGATTTAAATTTTTTTATATAGATTAAAATTATATATAAATTAAAATTTTTTAAGTCGACATGCACATTTTTTGGAAAGTTATATTTTCAAAACTACATGAATTAAATTTGCAAAATTTTATTAGAATAGTTATGAACCACGAATGTGAATTTTACAACAATGTATATTTTGCGAGACACGTTATCTTTATTTTTACTAGCATCTCGTAAAATTACTGGCAATCTTGTAAAATGTGTCACAAAAAATGGAAAAACAAGGGAGAAGAAAACTAAAATTTTAATGTTCCTTTTACCTGATGACATATTTTTTTTGTCATAAAAAAAACTGCTTTTCCTTAGGAAATAAGTACCTATGTCATTTATCATGTCATTATCATCTGTTAGTCTAACAGATGAGAGATTTAGTTCTGTTTTCACATATTTCTTTGTTGGGTTATTTACGAAAAAGTTCCGGTTTTCCGCCCACTACATCCTTTCGGAATTTCTTTTCTTCCCTAATGACCTTGAGAAAATTTTTAGATATTTCGCAATTCATCATATTCTCTCGATTTTATTTCGATTATTTTTTTTTGTAAATTTGTAGAGAACAGAACGTCACATTTAACATCCGGATTTTCAGATGTATCCTAACAATGTATAAATAATCGGCGATGTCATTGAATGACGATTTCAAAATTATAGAAATTTATTGAAACGTACGCGAGGTGATAAATAAATTCAGTAAATTATATTTGAAGATGAAAATGCATAGAAAATTGCATAGAGATATTTTTCGATACGGTCGATCATTCTTTTTGTTCTATCCAAATAATTTTCTATCTGATTACGGGGAACGATTGCGTAGTTATTTGTACTGATGCAGGATTGGGACAGATTAGATTTGGAAGCACGTTATTGCAAATGCATAGGAGAGGTGGACCATACAAAAAGCGCCGACCTTCGAAGAATCCTTTCGATGGCCAGCCATTTATGAAGGGCGTAGTTTTAAAAACTGTCATCAGAAAACCGAAGAAGCCTAACTCCGCGAATCGAAAATGCGTCGTTGTAAGATTGTCGAATGGCAAAGAAATGACGGCGTATGTTCCCGGTAAGATCCGCAATTCTGAGTGTTTGCAGCAATCGAATAGTTATTGCCGCGCCAGAGAAATTTGGGGCGTCACGTAGTCGGCGTTAGAAAGTTTAGATGGATTCAATTATTTCAGGAATCGGTCACAATCTACAAGAGCACAATATAGTGCTCTGCAGGAATGGACGACTGCGAGATACACCTGGCGTTAAGATAAAATGCGTGCGTGGAAAGTACGATTTGCCACATGTGGCTAAACGCAATTAATTTAAAATTATTAATTGTCATCAATATTGTGTCTGACAAAATTGATGTAATTTTTGTAAAAAAAAAAAAATAAAAGATATCATCTGTATCATTGTCTATACTTTTGTTAATTACGTACAATTTGTATCAATAAAGAATATAATATTTAATTCCTAAAAATCATCTTCCTAATTTCGAAAATGCATTGCAAGATCATTGAAGCATCGAAATGAAGGCGCATGTTTCTGGATATGAAGGTATAGTATCATTTTAATTTACTCTTCGGGAATTTTACATTTTCGAATTATTCAGAAAATGTTGCATTTGGTAACAAATATGCATTATAAATTTGCATTATAGGAATGTTTAGCGTCATTCAAGGAATATAATATTTATAAGAATTTTCTGAATCCCAAATTTACCGACTTTTTAATGCACATTAAAGGTTATTGAGAGTGTGATCAAGACATTTCAATTTCGCACAATCGATCAACACAACTCGTCCGCGCGAGTGCGATAGAAAGCAATTTCCGGGACGGTCACGGTTTACAGATTAGTCCTGAAAATTGCGGCCCTTTGACACACTTTTCGAATGCTGAGCTCTACCGCATTTACCGTTACCTGGCTCGCGGGTTCGTTATTGTAACGGTGGATGGACAATGGGTCTCTGCTATCGGGACACAATGGAGAAAGGGTTGTGACACAGCATCCGCTTTTTCGACATTATTACGGAGGGGTTGATCATCGCGCATCTGCAACCTTCATTCACCCACGCGACCATCGACCAGCGACCATATGACATGCTGACCAATATCCCGATATTTGGAGAAGCTCTCAACCTGAAACCCTCGCAGATGAAGAAAGATTCTTATATAAATCTTTTTGAATAAGTATCATGCATGAAGGTTGCATTTCGATCATCCAATCGAATTTACATTACGTTTAAAGATAAAACATTTCTTGTATCGTAAATGCAGGTTTCTTTAATATTAAATGTTGAAATTATTTATATCGAATTGAAAGAAAAAAATTTCTCTCTCTCTGAAAGTTCTTCTGTTATTTATATTCTTTTGTTTTATTTGGATATTTTTAATTAGATATACTGTGTGAATGAGAACCTATAGGCTTATCCCGAGGGAGAGGTGGCTATCCCAAGGGATGACAATAGCGCCACGAGGCGTGCGTACGCCAGAATATTTCATTAAACTTCCGCAATATATGTCTTTTCTATTTTGCGGAAAATACAGCTGACGTCATCGTGTTAATTATGGATATTTATTTAGGAATTTGCTAAACTATCAAAGCTTTCTCAAGATTGTAGAATCATGAAAATCAGAAATCGTGGAAGGTTTTGAAGGTTTTTTGAAGTTTTTGTATTTTTATTTTTATTTAAAATTTCACAAAGTGTTCTTTTTCAGATTATATAAGAATATTGCAGTTTATATCGTTATTAAAAATGGTCTTTAGCGTTATTAACAACATTTTTTTATGTTCGAAATTATTGAAAGTATTCTGTACATAATTTACAAGATAACTAATGTAAAGAAGCTAAGATTAATCTTATGACACTAAATTCTAACGATTTTTCTCTTCTGAGAGAAGACATTATAACAATAATAATTCTTTTGTGTATTGAATCGGCAGGTAGAACTCATATATTTAAACGAGAAAGTCAAATATTACAAACAAATTTCCACATTGAAAATAATAAACGATTTTAGTCTCTGTCAGTCTTTTGGTTATTTCGATAACTTCAATAGAGATTATATTTCAAAATTCACTGTCAATGCTGAAAATCTATAGTACACGTAACGTAAACTATTCAGCGGTACACGTAACGTAAACTATTCAGCGGTACACGTAACGTAAACTATTCAGCGGTTTTGGAACAATCAGAATAGAAAATATATATAGCATCTGAGCATTAATATTGCATATAATTCAAACGTTCTTAATGACATTCTTAATATCTTTCGATGAAAACGAAAAGGTCAGAAGAGTACATCAAGCTTGATTTATGACTGCCCTTGCTTTAAATATTATACAAGATAATTAATATTTACGAACATATTTGAAAAATTATAAAATAAAGTTTCATCTGTAATTTCATATATGTTTTTTAACAATAGTTAAATTCTTAATAATATTTTTAACTAATAACAGATAATAAAGTAAAATCGCGTGTTTCGCTCGGTCAACGCTTATCACTGGTGAACCATAAAATGCCTCGATTTAAGATGTAATGATTACGAGAATCGAAATTCTGCATAACATAAAACGTATTCTAAATACATGCGAGAGTGTGTAGTCGAGATAAATTTCTGCTTGAGACACGAAAACGTTTCAAACAAGGACGTCTACAAAGAATCTCTGAGCAGAATCGCCGCAGTGAATTGATCTAACAACAGTAACAAAATCGAAAGAAAGTTTACAATGCACGAGTCTTCGGATTCAAATGACTAACAGTGCTTCCAAAAGCTTCTCAAACAAATGGCGAGTAAATATTTTCCGTGCTGTCGCACGATTGTGCCTAACTCTTTACTGTTCGGCTTAGTAACCGGACACCGGACGATCTCCTTCTGAAAATTTTGCAGTCGTTCAACTATTTTCTTTTCACAAACATTTCTTTTTATGCCGCATATATCCAGCTGTCCCGTTATATATATATATATATATATATATATATATATATATATATATATAATTTTTAATAAAATTATTTCATTTTTATGAAATTAATATTTCTATCAATATTAGCGAGTTTAATTTTGTATACTTATAAAAATACAATGTAAATCGTTTATGAAATCAATTAATAATTGTTAAATTAAATTCGCTTAAATTCTATAATAATTTTTATATATGTCTATTTAAAATTCGGGATAGGTTTCTTAGCGCATAATAATATATTTGTTAATATATCGCGAATTACAACTTAAATCGAGTACACCCTTTTTCCAATGTTCACATGCCGCGATCCATCTTCATCAAGCTACAAGGAGTGTGTCCGTAGGAACTGCATAAGAAAACAAAATAGAAAAAGAATTTTCTCACAAAAAGTGAATGTACGAGACCATTGAAAGTAAATAACTTTCAAATGACTATAAGAAGCAATTGAGCGGTCAGGAAGACAATTCGAAAATGAATCCGGTTTTACTTGGCAACACTTTGATAATAGAGGATAGTTTCTAACAATAAGTGTCTTCAGTGGTTAAATCAATTTTGAAGGGAAAAGTTTGGAAGAATGATTTAAACATAAAAGAAGTTTAGAAAATCATTAGAAAGATCAAAAGAATATTTTATGAATATAAATCCTTTTAAAATTTTAAAAATCACCTGAGATAATCAGCGTATTTCAAAGGATTTTGAATAGCTAATAAATTTTTGCACTGTATGCGTCGTATCGCTATTATATTGTTACTTCCATAGAATATTGTTGTGAATAAAACAAATTATTTTTGAATTTTTAAATAAAGCAATTTAATAAATATTGCGTATAACTAATATTATGTGTGAACAGAGAATAGTATAACAAAAATTATATATTCGCGCTTTGATTACGTTGTTTAATATAATAATGACAATTATGCGACATTACATAAGATTCTCATAAATAATATTAAATAAAAGATACAGGGAAAGAATGTGATAAGTCTTTAATTCTTTTTAAATATGACTTTGTATTTGAAATTGAATTTTATAAATTATAGATTTTTACTCAGATTTTCCTCAGAAATGTAAACATATGAGATTAAAAAGTAAACATGAATTACATTTAACTTTTGTCTCACAATAATAACATGATAATATAAACAATCAAATCAACGTAAAATGATTATTAGATATTATTATTTTATTGTATTTTATACAGAACTTTGATTAAAAAGTATAAGTAAAATACAAATTTAAAAATGTGAATTGCGTGTGTGAAATTTTGATCTACCTATTTTATTTTAATCTCATTTATTTCTGCAAATTAATATTACGGACTAGAATTAGAAAATCAATAATGGATCACAAACGATATTGCGTCGATATGACATTGATAGCTTAGATATAAGTAAACATTACATGATTGAGTCATAGTTATCTTATAATACTTACATTTGGTAAACTTATATCTGGTAACAGTATAACATATCATGTACATAGTGTATGATGTAACGTACAATAATATAATATTCGAAAATTATCAGATAATGAAGGTACCAAATCCTTGGAATATCAAAAGTAAAAAGTGCCTTAATGGCTCGATTATTTTTATAAAGTTTATTTGCGAACAGTAGCATGATTAGCGCAATGAAAGATCCAAGAAAAATGATGTCCATTTCAGATGTCCATTTTTACTTTATGGTCTCACCACTTGTAAAGACCCTGAGAAAACTATCAACGATGCATCTGGCTATTCATGGCCCGCAAATCCAGACGTCTCGAGGAAAGCGATGGGGTGGATATGCCGCGTCCATCCGATACCGTTACGATGCGTTGCTGTATACGTATGCCTGTGAGCGTGCGACAGATGCAAATGGCGAACGCATTCATCCGTCGCCGGGACCGGCGATCACGGGAAAAATCGCAAATAACGGGTTGCGGCCGTTTCACGGGCGCACCATAGAAATGTGGGTTATGCAGCCAAAAGAGCAAAAATTTGTATACATAAGAAAGGAGGCGGTGCGGTGAATTGAGCGCCGGGATGCTTTTCTATGAATGACAAGCTTCAACCGAATCTCAGAATGGACGACTAAATTTGGCGTGATCGCGAGACACCGACATAATGAGGCATCGCCGTCGTCGTATCGAAAATAATCCTTTGCGCTGATGATTTTTGTTCTTATATGTCAATCTATTTTTTTTTTATATACAACATTATGATGAGATCCGCGAATAGAAGATCGACATGTTAAAAATGGCTTTATAATGTGCCACTGCGATTATCTTTTGTAAAGAGAAAGATAAAGAAATGTGAATACGATTTCAATTTAAATTCTTGTTTTTTCTTGACTTTTATTTGGAATTATTTTTTAGGGATTATTTTTTTTAAGGGTTAAAATGCATATCATATTCTATTTAATAACCCACAAGATATAGAAGAATCCTCTGACCAATGGATCTCTTTGACAGTTCGAAACGAAACGAATTTTTAATGTAAAATTTTCTATACTATATGTTTAACGAATTTTTACCCAAAGGAACTTCCTTGGAAAATAAAGTGACGTTTAAGAATTCAATAATTTTCTTTTGAACAGAATAATATACCTGCCGACTTTGTTATTTTTACGTAATAAAATACACAATTAGAACTTAACTTTTTGGTATTTCATAAATCGTAATTAATCACTCTTTCATAAATCACAGTTAAAAGCAATCAAAAAGAGAATAGTAAAATAAAAGAGAACAATTTTTTTTTCCGAAATCATCGGATTTGTAAATAGCGGTCTTTATAAATCGGCTTCGAAATCTTTATTTTCGTACATCTATTTAATGTTATTTTTGTAAGGTTATTTTTAAACTACATATGCGTCGACTTTGTGTCGACTTTTGTCCATTTTATTGATATTTAACTTTTTTGATAAGTTTTGTAGCGGTTAGTCTGGCTGATGTCTCATCATTTGCATGTACTATTTTATCTCTTATATTTTTTCTCGTCTTGTAGCTTTCATAATTTATCTACGTTGTACATTGTAATAAACATTATTACATCATTACTACATGCTTATTCTTTGTAAATTTCTGTAATATTTTAAACAATATATATGCACTTGCTGAATAGAAATAGAAACATGAAAATTACGTATAACAAATCGAATATCGAATTACGTAATATCGATTCCAAATACATTTAAATATTTTTACTTCAAATACATCAATATTTTGCGATCATATTTTACAACATAACATTAAGTTTGAAATCTACAAATGAATATAGATTCGAGGAGCTTTACCGAAGAGCTTTTATCAAAGAAAATATCTGATATACGTGAATATAAATGAACTCTTGTTCACATAGAATTTGGGAAGAAGAGCAGAAAGAATTTATAGATAATTTTTATATATAAATTTTTATTTTCAGAGAACATTTATCTTCAGACCTGTTTTTTTCAGAAACACTAATAGTATCTCAAAAAAGTTAATTTATATTATTAGTTTCCGCTAACTATAGCTAAATAATGCAATTAAAGTAAAAATACTTAATCTAATATTTTTTTGAATATACATATTTATAATTTATTTTTATTGCAAGCTATAAAATTTATATACCGAGAGACACTTTTTTATTCTTCTTAAGAAATCTAAGGGTAGGATATTTTTTATTTGAATTTGAAGTTAATTATCACGATCCTTCTTTTGAAATATCCTTTCAATTATTTGTTAATACCACTTTTAAGTGCGTAATCTGATAAAAGACATCTAATCTATTTTCAAATAGACAGTATCGATTATTCGTATTAGTATTTAGTCCGCAGCAGAGTCATGTTACGACGTATGTATAGATATATATGGTATTGTGTGTATAGATTTTCTTATTAATCTATTATTATATATTTTTATAATAATTTATGAAAAAGAGAAGAGAGAAAAAAACGACGCACATTTACCTGACTATTCTTTTAGATTGTGCAAAATGAAAATATATTATATAGGTATATAAGAAAATATTTGGAAATAAAATAGATGATATACTTCTAAGAAGCTATGTAAGAAGAACGTTCCTACGACGTTGTCATGTGTTACTTCCAACATTTTGAAAATTGCCAATGATTGCCTATGATTTGAATAAGCACGTGCCATTTCTGACCAACAGGTTGTATAGTTTCCCCACTACCTTTCCTAAGAAGGAAGGATTTAGGGCCTCAAGGGTGAACTATATAAAGCTTCTCCAACCCTAAGCGAGAGTAGACGAACACAGAAATTTGCCCAGTAAAGTTTGCATTGAGTGCAAAATCCAATCTCTTTTTCTACAAGGAAACAAATACGCAAAAGTAATCGTAATCGCGTTAATCGAATATAATAATAAGGAAACAACCATATTGTCATCGATAGTGTTGTGTTACCAGTGGTTTCAATATAACCTTGGATTAAACTTGGATTATTAGGTAAGCGTATTTAGAAATTGCGATAGAATTCCATCGGTTAATAATATTTTTGCATTTTTTTGCAAGTTTGAAAAATAAAATTTTTTTAAATTTTGTATTTATATTACACTTTAGCCATTAAACTATGCCGAAATTTATTCATTAAACTATGCCGAAAAATACTGTTGAAAAGTTAAAAACTTGATATTTTACACATAACTCTCTCAATTATTTATACTATTTCAAATTGTTTTATAAAAAAAAAAAGTATTCTTCTTATGTATTAATAAATTCTCTAATTCCAAATTTAAGTCGAATCTGTCTCCAATAGGAGAAAAATAAAAACTATCATATAAATTTATTTATTTTTATTTTTTACACGGAATAACTCATCTAATGGGCTTATTCTGCACGATTGTATGTAAGATGTATAAGAAGTCTAAATGCTATTTCGCGATATTATATGTATTTGCACAATCTTAAGTTACATTCTTTCGCATTTTATAATCAAGTCTAGGAAATGTATTTAGTGAATGTCATTTGTTGATATTTGAGATACAGTCGCACGCATTAATGTGCGATCAATTTACACTTAATCGATATGATAAGAATTCTCCGATCTTAAATCTTCTTCTTAAGTAGCCTCCGATCATTGATCGACTTGCGAAAGCATTGAAGGAAAAGTTGTATACAAGTCATCAAACACGTGCTACGCACGTGCGAGATTTCCGAATAAGAATGTAAAATCGTGTTTAAAATTAAATTAGCTAATAATTGTGGCATAGTGAATTTATAATCATAATTATCTTGATAATAGTTACTTAATTTATTCATTATATTTCAGATACAAATTTGAAAAAAATTCGAATTATCTGAACAGTTCAAAGTAGAAATTTTCGAATTATTTACATTTGAATAGAATTAATAATTTGAATTGTTTTACATTTATTATTATACAAAATTGTTTGAACTATTTTACATTTATTATTATACAAATGTTGTATTATGCTGCAAAATAATATGAAAGATACATCTATTGAATGAAATATATTACTATTCCTTTAGAGAGAAATCGAAATTTTAAAATGCAACGAGAATATCGCTGCAATTAAAAAATTGCATTAGCATAGTAATTGGAATTTGAATTAATTAGAATTTTATTGAAAAAAAACTTCATAAAACTTTATACTAATAACAGATTATCTAAAATTTTAAACATTCTTTAGAGTATATCTTTCAATTTTTTATAATTTTCTTATTCGACGCACATGCACGCAATATATGTAATATAAATTAATAATTAATAATAATGTAATTTTATTGCAGCTAATTATAAATAATGATGGAGAACTATTACAAACGAGACAACGGAAGGCTTGAATTCTCATCTGAGCAAAAAAACAACTCAAACTTAGATATGTTGGTTCTGGACTTGTCACGCAAGAAGAGCGTGACACCTGCGTTACCCGAAGTTAATATAAATCAAATCATTCGCTCATCGCAAATTTTGTCTGCGCATATAAAGAAACGACATCCAGATCAAGTTACACAGACTCCCATCGCGGATAGTAACGCCATGTTATTTCCATATTCCGAGTCAAACGCGCCGAAACAGATGAAGAATGAATCTGTAAATCACTATGAAAATAGTAGCCAATTGAAATATACTGCGACATTAACAAATATACATGATGTTACTCCGGGCATAACAATGATAACGCCTCAGCAACCATTGCTACACGTGCTTCCGAATGAAGCCACAAATATTCCCGTACCAACAATATCTATACCGTATATGGAAACGTCGCAATCTTTTATAACAGCTAATGAGGCCAGAAGAAAAATTTTGGTGCCAGCAGAGTGCTCGACGTCTACGGATATGAAACCAACATCATCGTTGGACACAACGAAGAAAGTATCGAGACCCTTCAAGGCCTACCCGAACAACATTTTGTCTATTGATCCTACCATCAGCCATGACTCGACTGACTATGCAAAGTATCGTCAGATGATTCTTGAGAAAGTTAAAAAGAACAGAAATACACCGAATCCTAAAATGCGCCGAGTGTCCAAGAGTCCAGGATTGCCTACTAGCACTGTTGATGAGAAAGATGCTGCATATTGGGAGAGAAGAAGAAAAAATAATGAAGCAGCGAAGCGTTCCAGAGACGCTCGAAGAGCCAAGGAGGACGAGCTCGCAATCCGAACAAGTTACCTCGAACGTGAAAATATGCAGCTGAGGCGTGAAAATGTGCAGTTGAGGTATGAAATAGAAGAACTCAAGAAGGAATTTATATTTCGTAAATGCAATTGCAAACATTAAGATAATTTGATTTAGTTAGTTTTAAATTATTATTACGGTATGTGATAATAATATATAATGATAACAATATTTATCATGATACGGTATCCGATTGCATTTAAATATTTAGTATAAATAATCATGTATATATAATTTTTGTATATTTATCTAATATATTTAGTATATAATATATAATTATGAACTATATATAATATATAGTTTGTATATATATTTTTATACAGTATGTATGAGTATATTCATATATAGATATACACATACTATACTATATCCTAGATATATTGCCACATAGTATAATGTAGTATTGTGCATATACTGCTATTATCTAATATAATTCTTTACCGTGTCATGAAAGTATTCACAAGCGATAAAAAAAAATGTTTTTCGTTTCTTTGTAAATGTATCTTTAAACATTTTTTCTTTAGAAACTAACTTAAAGTATTTTTAAATTATTACATATAAACTCCATACAACCATGTGATGTTCTGATATAAAAACTGTAAGTTGCGTCGTAAAAAATTAAAACTGAGAATGTGTGGAATTATGCGGTAATTTAAATATGCTTTATAATCGACGCTATTAAAATTGATTACGACTAGTGGACTGATATCAAAATATCAAAATTGACGAGCAATGTTGTTCGAGCAATACAAGGAGCAATACAATTCTCTTATTTTTGCAGTACAATATAATTTAAAATTTGTTAATAATATATAAAATTGTCAATTGGTTTGGGCAAATAGAATTATTAAAAATACTTTGTACTGTATACAGTATATGTATCAATATATTTAAGAAAATATATTTAAGAAAATTTTAACCAAAGTTTAGTATCTTGATAAAAGTTCAGAAATATATATATATATGTATATATATATATATATATATATATAAAATATATAAATACATATATATATACATATATATATATATATATATATATACATTTGTGCACATTATGATACACACTAATATATTATAACATTATATTACATGAAGAAAAAACAAAAGTTTTTTGTCTCATTATGTACATAATTACTCTGTTTTTGTATCACTAAAATATTTAAAATATATATTTGTATTACATATAATTTGTATAATTTCTTTTTATGGAAATCCTTTCTTACATATCATACAAATATAATTTTAAATGCGTTTATTATGTAAACTAGCCTTTTCTTACTCTAATAAAATTAATATATTCTTAAAATATAGTTACGTAAAAAATCTTTTGTCAATAAAGTTAAAAAGTAGATCCTGCATATAAATTGTCAATCAGGCAGTGTATCTGCAAGTTCCATCATAGTATCCGACTCAAGAACATTCTTTTCCCTATTTTGATTATTTGTAAGCACCTTCGAAAAGGATCTTTGTACTTGTCTAGGAATAAAAACTAATGATGTCATTTCACTTTTGACTCTAGTTGATGAAATTGTTTCTACGCTATCATTATTTTTACAGACTGCACCGATGGTATCTTTTGTGAACATCTTGCTTTTCTGATTTTTATTCAAGAGTACCTTAGTAGATTTTTTCTTCTTTTTATTATCAACAATATCAAATTCCATTTTATTCGATTCATCTTTCTTGCTGTAATACGGTGTATCGTCAAACCGATATTTCTTTGGAAATTTATGTATTCTAATGCAATGTTCCTTCCTTTCCACTGGATTGTTGAATTTTATGTCACATTCAGAGTCAAAACATTGATACTGAAAGAATGTCTATGTTAAGTATATTTAACATTATAACAACATTGATCCATGCAAAAAGATAAATCTTCTACATACCATGGCTTGCTTCTCTGATAAAACTTTGAAGAAGGCATCATGCGTTTCCTGAATATGAAGCTCCAATAACCGTGGATTTGGCTTGGACACTTTGCATTCTGTACAAGCGTATCGATGCGAGCTGTTGTAATGCATCTCGTAATCCAGCAGCGTTTGGAAAGTGTTCTTGCATCCTGGGACGTAACATGGGAATTCCTTGATTCTGAAACAAGACAACTTTATTTTTCTCTAAACCGAATGGATACAAGCACAACCATTCTCTTCCATTGAAATAGAGATCGAACAATTTTCGAAATCTCTGGCACTTTGCAGAACTCTTTAGAAGGGGAGTCGTGTGGAATACTTAGTGTTTATCGAACAAAAATAAGCTTTCTTAGGTTATGTCAGTATTTATTAAAAAGAAATCCGTGCTCACACTTCGTGGCAAAGTTCCTCATCGTCATCAATCGTGACGCCCTTTCTCTGGAAGACCTTGCAGACCTTGTAAGAATCTTCGAAGAAGGGATCGTTCACAGGGCGAATTCCGACCCCCAGTTGCTGAAGAACCTCTTCCATAGCGCATTAGATACCGTACAAATACATGAAGCGTGCGATCTCTTTGAGAAATCTTGATGCGATTATACTTATCCTTATTACGTATATTCGAATCAAAATTGATTCTTTATATATACCGCCTTGACAACACACAACTGAATACCATGCAGCGCAATCAGCTGCATTCACTGCGTTCGCGGCTCGAGATGACCTCTCGACGCTCATTGGCTGTCGACTCGATCGCTCGCAGTGCATACCACTTCGATAATCGAAATTTGAACGCGAGCATTTCCGTAAAAATGACGAGACCCGGTGTGCGCGACGTTACGTTGCGTGGCGATTTGCGAGAGAAATACGCGGGAAAAGAGTCGCGTTCGCGAGTGAGAATCGATAACGCGTGTCGGTCGGTGACGAGGAACCGTCGGCGCGTTGCAGTTTGTCACACGCACTCCGGACGTAGCGTAAAACTTCTCCGAATTATGCGCGTTCGTTCGGAATCCGACGGGGCGAACCATCATGGCCGCGCTTCGATCGCGATCGCGCGTCCGCGATCTAAAGTGCAATATTGGAGATGCAAGATCGAGATCTTGAGTCGTCTTCTGGATATTATCGGAAGAAGGGGCCGAGTTTGTACGTGCGGATGGACAAGGTAGGACGAAATACTAAAATTTCATTTAAGAGGTTACACCACTTTGGACCATGAAAAAATAAGCTATTTTTGGAAATTTTTTTTTGCGAAAATGATCAAGTGAATTAAAAATTTATAAACAGATGCTTATTATAGGTGCATTGAAGAAAAAAATTTTTTTGAGGAAAATGGCGGCACTGCAATTGATTCAAGTCAAAACTGGTTTTCAGCGAGCGCCCAATCGGTGTACACAATTACGACGGTTTGACCTAGAACAAAAAAATAAAGAATTTTTATTTTCTACATGAGATTTACTTAAAGAAGTACATAGGGGTTTTCAGAAATATGCTTTTTTATGAAAATGATGAATATTTGAAAAAGAAGTATCATTTTTGGCTAAAAAATTTTGAACAGAAATGTACAATAATTATATAATAACAATAATTATTTTTAATTAATCACAAAATCGCTATGTACCATTTTAGATAACTAACAAAAGAAAATTTTCTGCAAATTTCAAGTAAATTGAATAAAAATTAAGATATATGCTGATTTGAAAAATGTCGTTTTAAGAAAAACGCGTTTAAAGTTTTCTAATGTGATTCTTCGTATATAAAAGTAAATTATCTTTAATCGGCAATGCCTGCGCCATAGAGTTATCCTTCAGCATTGATACAATGATTGATACAGTCTGATTTTAAGACTCTACGAGCCTCTTTGCGAGTCGACTGCTCCGAACCTTTCGGAGTCTCCCGCGGTGCACCGATAATGTGGGGACGCACTTCAAGGAATCAGCTGTATTATTGTAAATACGTTAAATTTTTCATTCTAACTAGCGGCGTTATATTTTCACATGTATAAACTGTCATTTAAGAAAATAAAATTTTTTTAATTTTTTCAAAATTTCAAAGTGGTGTAACCCTTTAACGCATGATGTAATATAATTTTATTAACGTGGATACATGATGTAGACGCAGGTGTAAATGGAGACTATATGTAGAAAGTAATAATCGAGACCGATATAATTTTTCAATTTCCGATGTCATTTGTACATGAAAAAAAACGTATTATCTTATTCACAAATGGGCTTAAGATTTATTATTGCAATAGACTCGAATACGAATATTGATGGACGATTCAATAAGTGCTACACTGATATCATTAATTTTATTTCCTTATTTTCCGCAAAACTAATGAAAAATAACGAAAATATATTGTTGACATGTAATAGGTAAATAACATGCATATTCGACACACGACTTATTCAACCAATAATCGCGTCTTCAAGTTTTCCAATATCTCGGCCATCCTGTTCTCTAGCTCGTCCCTTCTTTGTATCTCTTCTCTTTTCTCCTGTAACATACGTATGGAAAAAGAATATTTTGATATAAACAAGAGTTGAACGGCACAAGATATTTTTTTATAAGAAATCTTTCTGCAAATTTTGAATTAATAATTTTTTAGCCACTATTTAATTTCAAACATACACGCATGCGTATTTTTTGATTAAAAATAATTGAATATTAAATAATTAGACTACGAATTTAATTTTGTAGAAAAATATTTTGAAGAGCATTTATAAAATAAAATTTAATTATCAATAATCAATTAATCTTAGAAGGGCCAACAAGAGCAATGCTGCAGTTAACAGAGCACAATCAATCAATGTAATTTATTATCTATATTTACAGACGTTTCGGCTTTCCCATCCTCAGTGCATGAAAGTACAATGTCGACGTTCGATGTTCAAATGTGCCACGAACGTCGACATTGTATGGCTCAAAGGAAAGTCGAAACGTCTGTAAATATAAGTAATAAATACATTGATTGATTGCGCTCTGTTAACTGCGGCATTGTTCTTGTTGGTCTTTCTAAGATTAATTGATTATTGTTAATATTTCAAGAGCTCATCACATTAATAAATAGCTTACACTTATTGATATTGTTAAAATTTAATTATCTTCAGTTATATTGGATCTAAAGTCCTATAATTTATAAGATAAATAATTTGCTCTAAAATGTAGAATATTCGAAATAACAAATTAAAAATTCTTTATCTTATTAAAAAAAAAAATGGAAAAGATTTTCTTGTTTGCGTATATTTGTGTATGTGATTTTACTTCACACATAATCTACACAGATTATTATTTTATACACAGATAATTTATTATACAGTCAATAGTACATTTCTTTCTTTTCTATATTACATTTTATGTTATTCTTAAGAGAATGACAGAGAGAATACAAGAAAACTATTAAAATTAAAATTGAGTACAATTCGAGAACAACAACACAACTATTGAAACATGTGACGAATTTCCCGTAACGTGAAATAGGTCTTATTAGTCGCGCGAATTAACGAACTAACAACGTTCGCCGCACACTAATAATTTACTTGAATTATTTCTACGTAATATTACAATTAGATATTGCGTATAAAGTCTACGTAGTGGATAGGTCCGTCCGGTTTTAATTGCCTCCGCTCCGACACTCTCAAGGTCGCCACTTTGTTCCGGTACTCTCTGACTTTGGTTGTCTCTGTATCATTTTCCGGTTCATCGATCTGTTTCATGATACTTTCGTCATCGTGATGATAAGCGGTCGGTTCCGGTACAACGAACGCATCCGATTCCTCCGGGGTTTCGCTATTCTGCTTGGCAACTTTCGTTGCATCGCTGCTTTCGCTTCCAAAGTTATAATCGTCCTTGCTAAAACCAAAGAAATCGTGTGCGCTCTGAGGATCGTCAAATGACTTGCTCTTCGGGATCGGTGGCGGGGTTTTTGCCTCTTCCTCATCCTTGCGGTGGTCCTCTGGCTGCAAACGCTTTCGTCTTCTTAGCAGCCGTGAATGACGCGGCCTTTCCGATATGCTTTGCGCGTTCTGATTTGAAGATGCAATATTCTGCAATTGTGCAAAGACCGGTCGAGGAGATTGCTCGGCCGTATTACTTTGTAATTGCGGCCTGTATATCCTGTTCGACCAGTTTTCCGTATTAAGAATTTGCCTTCTTATATCAATATTAAATGGTTCTTTAGCTTGAGGACTGCGTTCTCTAAAAGTGTATCTGTAACGATCGAGAACGCTCGCGGGAATTTCCTGAGGCTGATAGTAATAGTCGCGAAGACTATTTGTGGTCTCATTCAGATTGTATTCGGTGATATTAGGTTTCACTTGGACGATCTGTTGACTGGTGCTTTGTTGAGCAATGTAGACTTGGTCTCGCGGACGTGTAACTTCGGCATGCGGATGAGGAACTTGATCTCGCGAATTTACAACTTCGTTGGAGAAATAATAAATATTGTAAGGATATTGATACGGATATACCGAATTGCCAACGACTACGAGGTAACCGGAAGGTTGTTCCGAAGACTTGTCTTTCGCGTCTTGCGCTGCGATCCCTTTTACAACATGCTGGTAATAATTCGGGGCATAGTTCTGTGGATAATAGTTCCGTGAATTTGGCGGAACTACAGCATTCGCCGGTTGCGTATTGTCGAAGACATAGTCGAAAGGCGGCGGCCACAACTGCAACTCTTTGTTCTCGCCTTCGTGCAATTGTCGTGGTCTTTCAGGCAAACCGATCTGTGGAGTCAGCGTCTCTTTGAAGACTATTTGCGGACCCACATTATCTTCACTAAACCGATTATCCGTTGATTTATCTGCCTCTTTATAGTTCAGCTGTCGCGTAGTTGCTTGCTGTATCTTATCATTTGCATTGATGTAGCGTACAGGCACGACTAGAGGCATGTATCTTGCGAAATTTGCTTCTTCTTGTGACCTCGCGTTCTCCAATCTCACAACATTGTCACGATTTGATCCAGGTCTTCTCGATCTTACCGACGTATGATTTTGGATTCTTTCGCTCTTTCTGTCATTTCTGTCCGCTTCATTTTCGTCATTTAAGTCATATTCTTCGTACTTATTTTCCGGCAAGGCGTATTCTTCTCTAAGCTTCTGCACCCTAGTCAAATGCTCGTTGTAATCATTCTCGGCAGATGTCTCTTTTCGATTCTCTTCTCTTGACACGTCTTCAGGATTATGAGCTTTTTGCGAATCATATGCGTTAATTTGAACGTACGGGTGCTTGAACATACTTATGTAACCGGCGATTCTGTCGTCTTCCAATTTCTTATTGTCCAATACTTCGCCGTAGCTATCGCGAATCACTTCGGGATTACTCTCGTGGAAGTAGTCGCCGATAGGCAATTGCTGATTGTATCCTATTTCTACATACTTGTCTAAATCCTCAGATTGCTTGTCTTCTTTAAGCTGTTTGTTAGAATCGTCGTCGTAATTCGGATAGTCTTCGCTTTCCTCTTTTTCATTCTTTTTTGACGGTTGCTTTGACTCGTTCGAGAGATTCTCCTGACTGGCATGCTCCTTGTATTTTTCCGCGGAGTCTTCATCTTCTTCGTCGTCATGTTGCGTTGGTCTTCTCTCTTTCGTTGATTCGTGCTTAGAAGAGTAGTCTCGATTTCGATCAGCGATTTCTTTTTCGCGATTTCTGTATCTCGTATTCATTTCTTCCTCATTGTAATGAGCAGCTTTATCACGATTTCTTTTTTCTTCCTGCTGCTTTAATTTTCTGACGCGCTCTTCTTGTTTGCGTTGCAGCTCGTTATGTCTGCTGTTCTGTTCCTTGTTCCGTCTCGGCTCGTCGACGTATTGATGATTGTTGTTTATCGGCTTCTTCACGTCCTTCTCATCGTAAATATCTTTTTCCTCTACCGTATATCGTTCTGTGTCCTCGTTATTTCTGTACACCGTCTCCTGCTCTTTCTGAACCGGTGTTTCCGTATTATCGTTTGAGTCACTCACGGAAACTGCTGAAGAAGAATGCGACAACCCGAGATCCTCGATAGGCGTAATTGGTAGAAGATCGGGCGCGATTGGCAATGGAATCTTGACGAAGAACGGCGCCAACAGAGGTGGTTTCGTCTGCGAGTTCGTCATCGGATTCACCGAAATCTTTGCAGGAAGCATTGGCATTGTTGCAGGTCGCGACATTGTATTATTCATCATCTTCATCATCATCATTGTATTGTTTTGACGACCATGAAAGATTTGCTCGTATCGCTGAAGATGTCCTATAATGTCTGAATTATTGCCGAAATTCAGCACGCCGGTGAACCTGATAGTTTCTTGCTGTCTTGGCACCGTGGTATTCATGGGCCGAGAAGATGCAGTTTGTTGCGTTGCATTGGCCATCTTGGTCGAATTGGACATTGCGGCGGGTCTCGTGACGTTCGGATTTGGCAGCGAAGCAAATTGAATCGGAGTCACTGTATATCCAAAGATCTGAGCCAGACCTGATAGCAGAAGACCGAGAGCTCTCTTATCGCGAGGATTCTCCGTAGATTCTTTGTCGATTCCATCGGTTTCCTGTACAGGGATTCTTAATAGATCCTCGTATGTCAAGGATCCTGCTCTGAATTCGGTGATTTCCTCCGATGGCACCTCGGATGCGCGCGCGACGCACAGTAAACATAGAATAAATATTCGTGCATACAATTCCATTGTAGAAGACACTAGATGACGTTCGGAAACAATCGCATATCGCACATTGAATCAAGCTACGTATTAAGTCACTTTTAAGAATCAAGTTGAGACACTTTACTTTCGGATTAAACGCTTCTTTTAAAATCAGTCTTTATTTTATCTGAAAAATTCGCGTATATTGTTCATGTTTCATAGTGTCTTTCTCACATCACGAATCATTATTATATTGTTTTTATTAGAAAATGAGCAACAGTAATTATATAGATGACTTAAAATTCGGCCGTAGAAAATATTATTGCAATAACCCAGACGGATCGCGCTAAACCTTCGTGTCTCAGAACTCCACGAGGACTGCCGGCCGATTGCGGCGGCGTAGCTGTCATTAAACAATGATTTGACTGGCGGGGATAAATTTTTGCATAATATCGGAAAGAAATGTCGAGTTTCTCTTGAATTGCACGGGCCCACTCGTTGATTTGCGACAACTGAAGCGATACAACGCAATGCGCGCGCGGGAATGAGCGAGGTACGGGATCGCGAATAAGTTGGTGTCACCGCTAAAGAAATAGATGCAAAAAAATTAGGCGCGCTCATGCAATTGTGATTGGATAAATTTTTCGCAACGATTGGATAATTTTTTCGTGATTTAATTGCACTCTCAAAAGTGACACGTCTGTTGCAACATTTCACAATTTTCAAAAAAACGGTAGACTCGTATTGGATTCTTAACTTTCCATCGTGCGTTATCGGTGATTAGGTTTTGTTTAAAATAAAAAATGGAATGAATTACTCAATAATTTAATTATTATTTTGGGAATAGCTATAGCGAGATACAACAAAAATAAGGAATTTTTATTATTAGTTTCTTCTAAAAGAGGCAATTGCTATGGTAATATTTTTAATTCTATAAATGAGTATTTCTTTGTATAAAAATAAAGAATACTTTTTTAGAAATACTTTTTTATTTGAATACTTTTTTTCTAATGTACTAAAGAAAAAAATTTAAGAGAGATAACTGCCAGCTATTACAATTATGACAGACTTGTCGTGCATGCTTGCGTTTGTGCATTTTTTTTTTAGTTTTCTAAGTGAAAGGAGATTCACCGGTGCGTGTACAAGCGTAAAATTAATTTGTATTTACTACCGGTATCTCAGATTCTTAACTTACAATAGCTTGTCTAACAAATGCAAAAATATCTCTATTTGTCCCGTCGGGAACCGCCAATGTGAAGAAAAATAATTGTTCTCGTAACAAACTTTCTTAAATCGACAACCTTATAATTTTAGAATTTAAAATAAGAAGTAAAGATTATTAAAAGCAATATTATCGTTACTCGTTCGAATTAATCAATAAAGATATTGATTTCGATGAATTAAGAATTTTCTTGCCAATGTGTACACGTAACTTATGTGTTTTCTATTTTAAAAGTGTTACATTTTGAAAAAAGTGAGTTATATTTTAAATAATAATGGAACGTAAATATAATATAATATAATTTGGAAAAAAGGCATAAAATTTAATGAAGACTTCTTGTATTAGCCTCAAGTTTTTATATTATTTGTATCGATTAACGCGATGTATTATTTGAACATTTTTGCAATTCAATCTTTATAATAAGGAATTTATTTAAAGATACATATTTACATGACAGCGTTGCGTATAAAATGTACGTGTTCACTCGTGCGAGCATTTTCCATAAAAACAATTATGTTGCATGGGACAGTCGACTGCGTGTGTGACAATAGAAAGATGGAAATTTATGGCGGTAGTTGCGAAAGGTTGATGACAGTAAATATCAATTCGAAGTATCGTTTGTCGCGTTCAATCGATGTCGACATGGCCGATCACGAGGACGACAACACATTACGTTTGTCCGGACATTTCCTTTAACGGCTTTCGTAAGTAGACAGAAGTATACAACCTGTTCTCTGGTCAGAGAAAGTCGCTATTTCCTAGTCTGGCGACGATAAAACCGTTCAGAACGACGATTCGCTAGGAAGGGATAGAATAAAAACTAGCGTCGCGCGTTTAAGGAAGGACTCGCAATTACATAACGTTCTTAACACGTTCGACATTATGTGACTTTGGATGAGTTCGGAATACTTCATGAACGATGCAATGTGAACGGCAATGTTACTTTAATTGAACGGCAATGCGAGCGACGCGTTTAGTTTAATGACATTTAATTCTTAAAGATCCGAGCGTGAAATAAGAAATTGAGAATACATTTTCATAAACGTTGTTACGTTATGAATTAATGTGGCAGTACGGCGAAAACATAGTATGTAACCGAATGAAATCGATTAGTACGGTCACGAAGGCGAATATTGCATATAAAGCAAAGATTTCATGGTATTATATTGTAATTTTATTACATACATGGCGGCACACTTCAATTAAAAAAAGTCAGTTTATATCAGTTTATAGTTTGATATTGACTTTTAATAATGAATTGAATAAATTGTATACTTGAATTTTTTAAAATCTCGTAATAGATTTTAATTAATTTTATTTTACGAAATGTTAATACTTATTTTTAAAAATGTAAAACTTTTACGAACATGTTAGTTTTGCAAAAATCTGCATTATTAGTTATCTACGGAAAAAGATTATTTTTCTATATAAAATTATTTACTTATATAAAAGAATATTATATTAAAAATTTAGGAGCAAAATTTCTTTAACTTTTTATTAAAATTTCACTACCATAATTTTTTTGTAATGTATTCTTTCTTAAATTATACATTAGAGATCGTCTCGCGAAAGTGAGCAATTACAATAAAACGGTGACAGAGCCCGTCAATATTTTTGCTTGATTCTTTGTTGTCGCGTGAAAGTATAACGTTTTTATTTCTTATAAAATAATAAAATTAAGAGAACATTCTCTTCCTTTCAATATCGTGTTTAGCGATATATAATTTGCGCACACACAACTTTATCTCATAGTTTTATTGCATTATATTTGAATATTTTTTTCTGATATTCTTTATATCGTAAAAAATAAGCATCAAAATAATATTCTAATTTCTCATTTATTCAATATATATTATACATCCTCGTTTGAAGAATGATCGCACAGATAAATCGCGATACTTTTTCGTGCAATCGTTATGTTGTTTAACGATTCTTTAGATGGGAGTGGTTTTGCGAAGTCGTTAGTCGAGATGTTAGGTGCGCGCATACCGGTGGATCTAGAATTCACCATAAATTTAGCAAACGACTTATACGAGAAACTCAGTATAAAAGAAACAGTATAAAAGAAGTGTCAACCCTTGGGCGCTATCAGTTAGTGCACACCATTCTTAACATGAAGCTGCTGGTAAGCCATTTAATTCATAGTTATAAAATCAGTGAATTTTTGTTGATAATCGAATTATGTATGAGATAATTTTCGACATCAATACTTTAATCATTTTTTATATGTTCGAACCATGCTGCATATAATCATATAATCATTTTTCCAGATAAATAATTAAAATTTATACATTTTGGAGAATATATATATTTCGATATGCAAATCTAAATTTATGAAAAGCAATTGCATTTTGTGATATAAAAAGAACTGCATTTGTACTTTTGATAATTTATATAACAAGTTTTAACGAAATTTTGATTAAATTGAACTATATTTATTTGAAATGTTTATTTCATATTGTTATATTTATCGCATTATTAATTGCGATACATTTTAATTGACGAAATGAGCATTCAATTTGCAATATCTTGCACAGTCGTTCGCTAATTATGGTGATTCATGTTCGCAATGTCCACGTATCGATAATTGTTTTAGCTTTTGTTGTCGTTGATCGTTCTGGTCTCCGGAGACGAGAGTCTCGTCGCCGAAAGAACAGCCGACGGCAATGATGTATCATCGCAAGTGATCACTGTTCTTCAAGCTCAACCGAGCGCTCAGGAAGTCATAGGAGGAAAGAAACTAGGGAAGAGAAGCTACGATTTGCTTTCCGTGCCTTACAAACGCACTTACACTCCCGCATTGCCGTGGTAAATAGTACAGATAAATATCTTGTCAACGGCGTAAATGTAAAAATCTCGAGACAGCAATTTGGTGCTGACAGTTGATTTATACGTTCGATTTCTCAGGTATCGATTGGGCGGATTGAGTAGCTACGGATTGTACGGCTACGGTTCGTATCCGGGCTGGCCGTTGTCGTACAGTGGTTTGCACGGTGGTTGGTATAAAGGGTGGTAAATTTCGAGATTGAAGTATGCGACTGTCGCTAGGAAAGTGCGCATCGATTTCTTGACTTTTTCTTGATTTTTTTAACGTTCGATAATTTACGAGTGTCAGTTTGCGTTATCATGATTCATAATATTCATTGAGTTATGTGAATACATTGAAGTGTCGTCGACAAAAGGCACATATCTATATTTATTTTAAATTTAAATTTTATATATAATTATTAGTGGATATTATGGAAATTCCATTTGTGATGCCAATTAGTTGTAATCGTGTGTCAGTTGTAAGATAATACAGTACTCAATTACTTACACATAAAAAAAATGGAAGTATTAAAACTAAATAAATAACTCAAACGTAGAATTATATTGCGTACCTTTAATCGTTTTTTTATATAAGTTGCCAATATTTCTTCGCAAATGGTGAGATTCTTGTCAGTGTCCTGCTGTGCAATAAATCAAATAAAATCTTTCTTAGAGTCATCCTAAGGTAATTTATTTCACGTCAAAGAAAAACAAAATTTCATTAGTCACTTTCTGCTATAAACGAGACCTTTAAAATGCTTGTTAACTCTTTGATCTTTTGTAATTTGACTTGCTCTTGGTCGGTGGTCCATGAAACGTTGCATATCCGATGTGAGCCGTACATTTCAAGATACGAAACGACAAGACGAGAGGTAGTTCGACGGTAATAGTTTTAGAAATTATGTCACTTGTTCGTCGCAGTATGTGTCCTTATGCGCAAGCTACGAAGGTTGCTTAGGAACGAGACAGCAACAAATATCTTATCGGTTTCCAAGTAAAGTAATATATTGAATGTTTAGCATTTTGATTTCTCATACTACTCAGATGAATAATATTTTATTGCAATGTCTGACAATTGTAATTTCTTTATTTGTCCTTTGACTTACATTAAATATTGATATAAAATATCATCGACTAATTTGAGAGAGTTTTCATCTACAGAGTTGTCATCTACAGCAAGTATTGAGATTCTCTTGGTTCTCCCGGTAGATAAATCGTCATCTTCCGCAGTGCGCTTATTACTTTATCCGAATATATTTTTATGATTTTTAATAAAATGATAGAGGAGGAATATGTTCACAGTATGATTAGAAAATTTTAATGAATAAAATATTTTATTCGTCAAGTTTGCCAAATACCGCAATGATAGTTCCCTGTGTTATCCATTTCACTACTTGTCTCCCTGCTTTTTGTTAGAGGGCAGCCAGAACTCACACAAAATCGATTCTCCCGCTTTCCCCTTAGGGATGACTGATCCGCGCAGTCATTGGGGTTTAGCGGACCCGAGCTCGATACGTTGTGAATACATTTATACATCGTATACGTGTTTTTGTAAATAATAATGCTATAAACATTCGAGGAAAAATGGAAGCAAGGTACAATCTAAGCTAAAAAAAATAAAAAAAATAAGAATGGGATTCATGTACATGTTTGATATAATTATTGACGAAAGAGTTGAAAATTAGTTTCATATATTCCTAAATATAAAATGATTCTGTTACCGATGTGATGACGTATTAAAAAGTCGTATTTAAAATGTCGCAAAAATAATGTTGGCCAGATGAATATTCATAGCATTACAGATATTTAAAATTCTTCTTGATAATTCATTGCTCATAAAAATTAGAGTTTTTCAGATATATTACAAAAATAATCGAAACTTTTCTTATTGATTAAGAAGCAATAATTACATCTAATAAATCTTTGTTAAAGTAAATATTAATTTTTGTTTTCTTGTAAATTAGTTACATTTATTTAAAGTGTCAGTTTACGTTTTTGTTTTAATATTATGTAGGGGATTGTAGTCAAACTTCACCGCGTGAGAGTCAAAGATCAACTGGATGAATACTTTGCGGTTGCGCGTTTATTAGCTCTATTGTGAACAGTGACAGAGAGGGAGAAAAGCGGCAGCATCTCCCTCCGGATGGACCAGTTTTTTATCCTTTACAACTGACCGCAAAAATCAGAAAATAAGAGTCAAAGGCTAACTGGATGCGTTTTGTGGCACGATGTTTGTATACGTTCGAGTGGACAGTGGTCATTGTTCTCGGGGCAGCATCCCTCGTCAGATGGACCAGTTTTCTGAGCGGACACGAGCCCGCGATGATGAGCCAGAATAACCCGAAACGGGACCTCTCGCTATGCGAATGAACAGGTTTTGTCGAATGCGCACTTCCCTTGTCGGGGAAAACAGCTCGTGATCTGTATCAAGTGGAAACTGGTCCATAGTTCAGGCCCTTAGTTCAGCACGGTGTCATCCACGTGCGAGATCTGGCCGAGATCAGAGATCATTCTCAAGAAAAGCAATGAGCTCCAAGTACGAGAATGGGAACAGGTTCCACTGAATAAACGGGATCACGATCTTCAACCGCGCATCGGAAATGTAGAGCAGGTGGAATGTTTAGAGTGTGGTATGGGAAAATTTCTTGTTTACATTAATGTAATAGAACTGCTGGAAAGCAATCGATTTGACCATGCGTGAAGTTGCGCCCATTGTTTTGACACATAAAAATATGAAGCATAAAAATATAGTCATTAAATAAATTGTTTATTTTGAAAATGAAGTAAATCAAATTTGAAAGATTTAATTAAAATTGTTTTTTACAAAACATTGTAAAACGTTACGCATTGTATCATATGGTCATGTTACTTAAATTACTTAAATGCAATATTTTTATCATGTTGAATAAAAATAAAATCGCGTATTTATGACAATACAATAATAATACATATAAAAAAATACATATAATGTATAATAAATAATTAATTAGTAATTGATAAACTAATATTTTTGAAACGAAATTACTTAACAGAATCGCCAATTTTTACGGTCTGTGTATTAATAGCAGTCACCATCGTAGAATCTTGTATTATATTTTTCGAGGAGAGCACTGCCGTCAAGCGTCAAATGAAGAATGCGATAAAAGGGATTGTACTCTGGATCTAGGGACAAAGAACGTGCAGTACTCAATCAAAAGGACGCGAAAACAAAGGCCGATGACGTGTGTGTCACATGAGACGTCGAAACCAGCCCACATTGGCCACTTCTTTCACCTGTCCATCACTCCCTGTCCTCTAAAGAGGACGCTTCTGAAAGAGGACATTTGCGTTTCCGTGCTCGTACCAGCCATTGTACGCCTTTATCGGCTGTTTCACGCTCTTCTCCGCTGGCAGTTCGCTTCACTGGCGACCGTGCGTTCAGTTATAGAGAATGCATATCTAACGTTGGAGACGAAATAATTGCACGCTATACCTTTGGTTTTAATCGGTCTTCGCGCTATCAATCCGCAGCAGTTCTTCATCGATATTTTTATTTTTGTAGGAATATTAAAAGACAAGTATGAAAAATTACAGCAGATTAAAGTATTCAATTACACAAGTCTCTTTATTAAAATTAATTTGTTGTAATTGAAAAGTATATTCTTCTCTGTCGACTTAAAACTTCAATTTTAATAATATTACACATTTTTGCTCGGTTATGAATGTGAAATTTATGCTGCTAATTCGTATTAAATAAGAGATGTCTTATCGTGAAAGATTATATTTGTTGGTGAATTTGAAGAATGCGTAAGTTTGACATAGCGACTGATTTAATGAGGGATGCTGGTAGAAAGACTGGTAAATATGAATGTAAAAGAGCATAGTGAAGGAAACTTCCGCTGTCGAGATAATTTCAGCTTCGGCTGCAAGAACCTGTTTTCCGCGGGGGGCCACGAAAGGGTCTCGCTACCTACACAGCACATTACCTCCATTCGTATCGGTAACGAGGTCGACTTTACTTCGCAACACTCTTCCTCCCGGATAGAAGGTGAGGGTGAGAGGGAGGGGGGTCATAGACGCGCGCGTGGTATTATCGGGACACCCCGTATATAGGGAGGGCGTATTTGTTTTACTGCCTGGCTGCCGGCATTGGTTGAGAACGTGCTCCGCATTCTTGAAATCGTGCCACCCTTGTTACGGCATAGACTCTCCACCATCGTTCTCCTCGCCCCTTCACCTCGCCATCAAACCTGGCTCTTTTCCTCGTCGTCGTAACCATCATAAGAAGGATCGTCGCCGATCCGCTCCCCTACATCCTCCGCCGCGCGATCGTAAAAAATTCTTAACTCCTGTAGTACTCTCTACAATATGCATATAAATACGCTGTACAAGGCATACTTTACAAGATGTTTTTGAAACCGAGGAACAACCATCTATTCGTCGAACGTATCTCGTCATACAGAACAGCTGGTATAATAATAAATGTTAAGATTACAGAATAAATCCTCTATTATCTTCAAAAACTAGCTATAAACATTAAAATTACCAAATTATTTATAACTTATTACGATTAACATAATAATTTTATATCTATTTTGAAGAACCTGGAGTACTAGGAGATATATTTTCGCACTTGGCGTTGTAATCGTTAATAAGAAAAAGTGGAAACCATGTCATTAATCTTACAGTCTTTTTCACTGTCAGGATCAGCGTTAAAACGGAAAGATTGTCTTCATCTCTTTCTTCGATGAGACTATAAAAATTTTTAACTCCTGCAATGGACACGAAGTGCTCCTGCAAAGGCAATGGGATATTCTTCTTCTCGTCAAGAAAAATTTACTGCACTTGCTACTCTTACGAAATAGTTCTTCTAATTGCGTTATTAAGAAATCATTGGAAAATGTATTTATTTATCATAGTTTACTATTATACTCAATTTAGATGCTATTACATTAGCAGTTCAATTATTGTCACTGTAGCAATTTCTTTTTTATTAACAAAATTATTTTAAAAATATTCATTTTTTCTTCTTGAATTCTATATATTTTTAGATTTCTTGATGGCCAACGTTATTTTTCGTCCAACTCGTAAAATCGTTATCTTCCTTAATGGTCGATCGGCTCTCCTCGAGTCATCTCGGTCGGTGTCTGATTTTTCGATAACGGTGCATTGTCGCGTAGACACAGTCGTCACATTGCGGACCTAGACTATCTCGGCAAGACGAGAGAAACGGCAGAGAAAGAGTCCGGCGATTTCTGCCGATCCTAATTTACGGCCGGATTTCAGGCGTTTATGTCTTTCCGATAAGGTCGTTCACGCAGATGCCAAGCCTGCACCGATGGATCTTCTTCATCCTTTCCTGCGCTCCCACTTCTTCTTATTCTGTCCGCGTCGATTCTCGCGTGTCGATAGGACGCGACGAAATGTCAGAGCGGAGTTCGTCGTTAACGAGAGCAAGTAGGAGCGAGGTGTCGATTCGTCGCGCGATCGCATCGGACTCACGAAATTGCCAGTCATTCTTCCACGATTTTCTGCCAGAAATGATATTGATCGGCGTCTCATAGAAGTCGTGGATGTAAGATTTAATCGCTTCTTGCATAATAAAACGTGACACACTAGGTACGCAAATAAAAATCTCTCTTATCATTCATTGAGAGATAATATCGCATCTTATATTATTTAGTTGTTAGTAATATCTATGATATATGAATGTCTGTAGCGTTAATTTTAAATGGACAGCTGTGTAAGAGGACGCGAGAATTGTTTTGCTACTTTCAACTGATCCACAGATCGGTGCTTTCAACAGAATCCGCAATAATATTTGTTTAAGGAACAAGCGACCGGAGATTCGCTTAAATTGGAAATTTTGCCTTTTTTCCGTCCACGGAGGAGGGTGTTAAATTCCCTGTGAGATTCGATTGGTCGGCGTTTTGCGACGGCCACAGATTTCCTGTCCGGAAGAGAATCGACAAGATGGGTTTGTTCATGATTTTCTATCGGGCTGACACTTTCTTCACTGATTTCTCACGCTCTGCCAATCCTAAGGACAAGCCAGTTAAATTTTCTTCATAAGCCAATGATAACATAATTTTTATTGCCAACAAATATTAATTATATCGAATATGTGATTACATTAATAATTAATTATCTAATATAAATTATTGTTGGTGATTAATCAATAATGTATACAATATTATATAAAGTTAGTATAATTATATTAAATTGACAAAGCAGTGTATATTGGAGAACTTATATGTTTAAAATATTAATGCGATAAGAAAGCATTGTTGTATAACATAAAAAAAAAAAAAATCTTGAGTTTATATAAATATAATATCGATATTATTTATCGAAAAAATATTAGGGAGATTTTAACTTTTTATAGATTTAAAAAATTTTTATATTATAAATTTAATTTAAAAAATTTTAATTGCTGAATATATATATATATGTATATATATATATGACTCGATAACATTTATCGATAAGTCAGGCGAGACAGTATCTTCTATTCATGTCTAACGCGAATTTTTGATATAAAATGTGGTCTTTGACCTCGCCATCGTTTAAGACTCGTTAATTATTGCTGGACGACCTCGCGGGTTAGGAATTGAATCGGAGAATCGAAACCGAAGTATTCGTGGATGAAACTTGTCGAGTAGAATCATAGCGAAATACAAAAATAACTACTTCGTGACGTGTAAAATCATTTTGCATTATAGAGTCTGTCTAAATATATAACTAATTGATTTGAAAAAGATGCATAATTGATTTATAAAACTTAGTATCTATTTTTACATCTTGTTGTTTCTACGTATTTTTAAATTAATTAAAATGACATTAGCGTACATATTGAAACATATCAGTTTTTTTCTCATTTTTATTTTATACTTTTGTAACAATTATTTTATGTGTTATAAATTACTATTATGTTTATATTTTTTAAATTCGATTTTATATATATATATATATATATATATATATATATTTGGAAATAACTGAAAATAAAATTTTATTAAATTAAATTTTATTAATTTTACTAAATTATTAAATTCTATCAAACTCAGACAGTTAAATAAAATGTTGTGTTTTGTACCTCTTTCTCTCTCTCTCTCTCTCTCTCTCTCTAAAAATATGAGATATTTGAGATTTTATATACAGATATTTGAACATTTTTATTATATAACAATCTAAGTCTGATATTAGGCTCTGTTAGATTTGAATCATGGTTAAAATAACAGGTAAAAGAAAAGTATTGAAGATTTGATACATTTAATAAATTTTTCTAATATACGAAACGAAGTATTATATTTGAGATCCAAAAATTCAGTTCTTAATGTGCTCAAATAACCTATATAACAATCATCTATAATGTAACGAGCACTCTCCGTTTTCTACAACTAGGTCAAAACGAATTGGTCGAATAAATGATTAATTCGGAACGATTAATTTGATCTCGACGACTCGACGCCCGCGAGCGCTGACAAGACTCGTTCCTTATCGAAGGACGCGAATTGTAAATGAGGCTATCGGTAGACCCACACTTCTTACTTTTGGCCACTATTCTGCGACGTCGACAAGGGGGGTGTTTGCTAAGATAGGAGGGGGACGAGATGGCCAGAATTTATAGCGTCTTTGCGATGGGATCGGGATAGAAAAGGGGAGGGTAGGATGAGGCAGAGTCGCCCCTCAGACTCAATGTTTTCTGCAGGGAAAGTCGGAAGTCGAGCCGAATCCTGGCCAGGACTAGCCGTCTACCATACGTCTTGCTAACAGACCGAAGAGGTTTGGTCGTCGAAACTGAGACCAGAAAAAATTCTATAAAATTGTCCTGTCGACCTAGCGATTGTTTCTGCACGGCAGTTCTTTGATTACGATGTCTCAAATCAATGTCCCGAATTTCGTGTCTTAAATCGATACCACACGGATGGGGTGAATTTTCAAAGCGTTTCTGGCGCGGACAATTGGTATCCGTTATCGGGTAGATTTAGTTGGACGAGCGAGTCCCTCCATTTTCCGAATGGACTTCTGACCCTACCATCCCATGGTGCACGGGGATGCTTTTTATTAGACTCCGCCAGGATCACCCGGTATACCCGACCGCGCTCGTGCGCGTTTGCACGTTTGTGTATGTGTATAAATGTACGCGCGTGTTACACGTAGGACGAGTTCGTATATGCGAAGGCAGTGGCCATGTTCAGGGTGGAGGGACAGCCCCATTCGCCAAATTAACTGCGTTAGACCGGAGCCCCAGAATTCTTTACGCTTTCCTCGACCTACGACCGGCCATTTTACGCTGGATCTCGCGACGGAAACGATCGTCGTTCCTCACCCTCGATTTTTTTTTCATCGCATTTTCCTCCACTTACCACGTGTAATTCCCCCCATAGGAGACGTGCGTCGGGCAGATTTACGGCGATATTACATTCGAAACGGCGAATTTCTGTGTTTTGACGATTTATTCTAAACTCATTGTTATCGCCATTGATTATTTCATTGAGAATTAGGTTAATGGACTTAACAAGGAAAACGAATAAAAAATGAAAGAGGAATAATGAAAATTAAAGTTAACGTACACAAAGATATATATATCAAATTTATTGTAGTTAACAATTAATAATTATTGCTAATATAATAATAAATAACATTTTTTTTTATGTCTTGAGGAGTTTGCGGTGTTTATGGCAATTATTAATGGTACACTTGAGTCTTGGGATGGGAGTAATTTCTTTGCGAACTATTCGAAAAGAGGCGAAAGTGCATAACGCGGGAAACTTAAGTAACGATTTCTCTAAGAAAGTTTGGCGCGGCGAGACTTTAAAGCCGAGCGCCTGAGACGGCTTCTTAATCGAATCACTAATGCTTGTAAAATCTTTGTTCGAGACTCCTTAAAGAGAAAGAGATGAAGCACCGCGCGCGACCGAGAGTAAAAGCGTTTACTATGAGTTGACAAAGTTCCAGAATGAAAAAGTGGACTTATTTTTTATCGACTATAAAAAGCCACAATAATACACCTCAAAACTTTAAAATATTAATTACACATTGTTTGACATAATTTATTTTATTTATTAACGTAATTATGTCTGATTTATTTTTATAACATAAAAAAGTTTTAGTTTAGTATGTTTTGTTTAGTATGTTTGTAACAAGAACGTTAGAATATTTGACTTAATTTATAGTATTTATTCTATTTAGATAATATTAGATAATATTAGAATGCGTTCTCAATAAAATGCAGATAACAGTCTTCGGCATCGATCAAATTCTATTCCGAGAAATTATCGACGAGATCGTGTTGTTCAATCGGGATCTCTATTATTAATCTACGGCGAGTAAAACGCGAGATACTTCGTTCCCTTCGTTTCCCTCCTACCGTCGTTAAATCCGCTACTAGCCGGTCCATCTTTGAAGCTGGATATCCAGCGTTCGATCGCGGACAACTTTCTGAATAGGTGATCACGTAAAACTGATTTAGCAATTCGCCCATTCCCGGACGGCGCGATCTTAGTTCAAATTGAGTATAGTCCAAGTCTTACTCGGGTGAACCACTACTAATCCAATTCCAGAGATCTCGAGACGTTCCGAGGTGAATCGAGGGTGTGCAGGGTGTGCGAGAGGTGGCCGCGAGGAGTGGTCGAGAGAAAGAGCCGTCGGGACGCTCTGCGGATAGACGAAGGAGAGAGTGGTAGTGGCGAGGGTGGACGAGGGAGAAAGAGAGTGTACGAAGTGAGGGTGGGTCGAAGGTATAATATCGCCTATGCAAATAGCCTTTGGACTTAGACTGACTGAATATACTTTAGAGCTGGCGCGGCACGAGTTTAGACTGCCGTCGTATTTTCCGAGGGAGCGAAGAAGCGCGTCCGTGTGCACGCGCTCTTAAAAAATTCCATCATCGGGAACCGCAGCTCGTTATGTCGCCGTTCGTGAAACAAAGTCCTTATGCCGTGACGAGGCATTCCTTTCCGAGATGTTGCAGAATGAAACGCATTTACGCGAATTACGTGAGACAAATACGTTCTCTCAAATTTCATACACAGCTGTATATAATTAAATTTAGTTGACTGCTAAATGATTGTGACTACTAATAGATAAATCTTTATTTCTATAATGAAATTATATTAAATTTTGTATAAATTGTGAAACGATTTTTCTTTTTGTATTTTAATAATAAAATTATCCTGGAGTTATTATATTCAGATAAAACTGAGATATATATTTTTGTATTTTATACATGTAATAGGTATAAAATATTAAATCTATTATAGTAATTATATTTATAATAGAATGAAAAAAATGTCTATTTATAATTTTTATGCAATACACAGATTGGCATCGTATATTTTGATAGAAATGTTTTGTTTACCGATAATAATTATATTACTTGGACATGAGACGCTTATATAATTATTACAATCATTAAGAATATTTCTTATATGATACATCTTCTACATATAAAAATTCTATATATAAAAATTTATAATTAGTATTCGCATAAAAATAAATTATTATATATAATTCAATGTACATATACAGACACATACAAGATATACAGATACATAAAAAAAAAGAAAATGCAAAGGATTAAAATTGGCGGGAAAAACATGAAGCAATTAGATACTGTAAAATTCGTATATCTAATAACTAAACTATTACTTAGCAATCAATAATCAGTACTTCATTATTCGGCTATTACTTAATAGTTACATTTCCATACGTTACACGACTCGTCGCACTCGTTGCGAAAAGCAGCCGAAGGAAAGTCGTACCGGCGTGTGAGTAAAATAAGGGGTCGCGGTAATAAGGGGAAAACGTACTTGAGTGGTAAACGTAGCCGATGGGGCGAGCAGAGGGTAGAAGGGGGACTGCAAAACCGAACGGACTAAAGGGTGGTAGGGGACGACATTAGGCTGGGTTTCCCGACGAGACGAGGGTAGGACGTTTGAGGTCAGTTCGGGGCGGTTTTTTCAACCCCCGGAGCGACTCGCTCAATACCAGGCCGCCCTTCGACTGACCAATGGTCGGCCTCCTGCCCCCACTATTCGCCCTGGCTGACCAGCCAGCCGATTGGACGAAAACCTCCCGAGGGATACTCTATCCGGCGAGGATACTCTCTCGCTCTTGGCCCCGGATCTTCCTGAGATCCGCTAACTAACCGGAGAAGAGAGAGAGATTACATACCGGGTGTACCCTCGATATCGGAGATTCAGCGGAGATATTTCCTGCCCTCGGAATTCACCGCCCAGTTTCATCCGGCAAAGGAATTTCTGATGAGGGATTAGAATGAATTTACTGTCTCGGATACTGTACCGTTTATTGTCGCGCTTGCCGGAATAACATGGAAAATTGAAACCTCGTGACAATTGATTCTTGCAGAGTATTGATGGGAAAATAGTTCGTTTTGACTGTAACTTATCGATTTATAAAAATTACTAATGAAATTTTAATTCAAAACGCAAAAATTTCTACGTTAATCTCTCTATAATTTTATAATAACATTTAGCATTTAATATCGAACGAATATATATCTCTTACATTGCCAATGTTTAAATAGCAAGAAATATTTGTCGCACGATATACGTCAACACGAAAAAGTATATTAAAAGTATCCATTCCGAAGTGGAGGGCGCAGGCATAAACGTCCGGAGTAATATCTTTACCCGACTCTCGATGCATTTTATCGGGCAACGAAAAAGGCTTCCACTTTCTCGTCGGCGGAGAGCGAAGATCGCGATACGTCCGTTTTCGAAGAGTTCGGCATTTCCTCCCGCGTCACCCGCTAGACGCGTCACGGGATAGAAACCGTCACGCCGGGATACCGTCGTCGATGCAAACGTACGTCGGCGTGTTTACCAATGTTATCAGCGTAATAATGGGACACCCCGTATCCGTCCAGCAGTGCGCCCGGTCGTCCTACCGCTAGTTTGCTTGAGATGGTATCGGTCGTTCTCCCGTGCTTTTCGTTAGATTTCGCCGTTACTAAAGCAGATGTGACTTGAGACTACGTCGAGACACCAATCAAGACCGTTAACTTAAAGACACCTTAAAGTTCGCGACGTTCCTGGTCGTTGACGGGCGGCGAGACATCCTCGCCGGAAATTTCGGACCGCCATTCACGGCCTATGGAAATGAAATCGCGAGTTAATTCAGATCGATTTCTAACTTCGCTATTACGCCTTCTCAGTCGCGTCTTCCTACGTATCGTGTAAGGAAAGTCATTGCATAGCTAATAGCTGAGACCTATCTTTCAAATATTTGCAACATCGTACTTTTATTGATTTTGATCTAAATTAATTGTAAAGAATAACGTAAATTTATAATTCAAAAATTACAACTGTGAAGTCTAAAGTGCTTATTTGTCAATCGATAAACACCCTGTATATGTATTTACATAGTATAGCAATCGATAAACCCTATCCCAAACGAATATAGCGAAATACATTCTCTCGCGATCAAGACATTTTTTATGACGGTTTCTTTTTGTCGAAACGGGAATCACAATTCACCCGGCAAGGGAGCCACGATTTTTTTTTTAGCGCGACAGGTATTCCGCCGGTTATTTTTTTTCTCCTCCCGGCGGTCCTCACTCGTTCTCTGGCGCAGACAGGGTCAGGGGGAAGGAGGGCTAGGAGGGGCGAGTGGTTGAGCCCACGGGAACGGGATCAAAGGAAGAATTATCAGGGTTCCAAACGCGGCCCGGGATTTAGTCCCGTAGGAGACTTACCACATGTAAATAAGGACAGAGCTTCTGTAGCTTGGTGCTGTCCTGCGTAAATAACATTTTTCCGATAGCGCTGAAATAACCCACCGCGCCAGTCCGGTACGAATCCTTGGCACATTGTCGGGCTCCTTTGTTACCTCTTTTCCCGACTGCACAATTTTGAATCCTCGTCGCATTTTAAACTGAACAAATATCGTATCGTAGACAAATTGAATGTTATTTTTTTAGATTATAAGAAGTGTTGTTAAAAGTTTCTATATTACAGAAAATTTATGTTAATTACAGGAATATATATATATATTTTTTTTTATAAAAGAAATCATATGTGCAATAGAATATAAAACATTAATAGACATGTTCTTTATTTGTAATCTCATTTGAGTATAACTTTTGACAATTCTTATATATATTTCTATATTACAAAATTATTTAATATTATTATTTTTTTATATTGGATATGAAGAAAGCATATCCAATAACAAATAACAAATAACTGCTTATCCAATAACAATCTGTTATTTACGATTAATATAATATTATCGATATTGTAACTGATATCACAACTCTTTATTAAAATTTAGCATATTTTAAATAAAATGATCAGGTGAGCTGTCGGCGAAACAAAATTACATTTTGAGAACTCAAAGGGCAAAGGGATTTTAATACACAGTACATTTCGACATTCTCCGCGCGTCTCTTGATTTTCCGTGTTTCTCGTTTACCCATCCATTTTTCTCATCTCTCTCTTCCTCCAGCGAAGTAAGAGCGAAAGACGAGTATTTTTATTTCCCTTCGTTTTTTCCTTCTCTTTCTCTTCCTTTTTTTCTCGCTGGGCCAGCATATTCGGCGCGGTGAAGGTTCTACGTTTCAAAATGTATGCAAAAGACCGGAGCACCCCGCGCATCCTAACACGGTACACCCCGCGGAGAAAAGTTATCCCTTCGTTCCGACGATCTCTTGAGTATTTCTCCTGAGATTGACGTCACCGGCTATCATGAGGGATCAACAAAGACCTTGAAAAATGAGTATCGATGAAACATTTTCACCAGAGAAGTCCTCCTGTTTCCGTACGCTAATGTAAATTCGCAAAACGATACTGCGTTCTTACCGGACTGTACTGGAGTCCGGTCGGCGTAGTTACCATCGATTCGTGGTCGCAACTGTTCCGTCGTTTAAAAAAGGAACGCCTCGAGTCCTAGGGTGGAAAGACATCTTTTCCCGACATATATTTCTGTTTGTCCAAGGGGCCAGGCACCAACCGCTGAACAATATAGGGTCATTTTACGTGTTTCCTTACACGGAAGCAGGTTGCCGTTCCTCCCTTCGCGCGTTATCCTTTTTCCCGCAATATGCCACTTTCTCTATGTACTCGATTTAACATTTGCTTCAGGACATTCTTGTACATATATTGAGTTTCTTAATTTCTCATAATAATTTGTCATAATTGTATTAAAAACCGTTGTTAATTCTATTTGTTAATGATATTCGTATTTTTCTACGATAAGATAATTATCGAATATTAAATACTATAAGTCTTTTAACGTTGTCAGCATTAAATCAGTTCATTTAGCAAAATATTTGCTTTAACGTGTATTGTCCAATCATGTACGGTTAATTGATTATAAATTTTGAATGACACTAAAACATTATGTGCCCGTGTCAGCTGTTCAGAACTCGATAAAATAATATTCCTATGAAATTTATAGGCATTCGAAGTCTTGAGAGCAACTGTACCTAGCATTGAACGGCCACTTTGCTTCGCGAAGACGAGGTGGGTCCCCGTGCCGCATATTGATTCACGATAATTTCATTATTTTTCCCAGCTTCTTGGTAACCGATTAATGTCTCTTCCGAGCAACTGTCTGCCAATTGAAATGCAAACAAGCCGCGAAATCTATACGTCCGTCGACTCCTAATAATCTTTCCACCCGAGTTCGTTCCGGCGATCGAAATTTCAACCGGCATTCGAGAATTTTTCTCGCGTCTCTGATTTTTTCGCGCCACGATAAGGGAACATATAAATATAGAGACGTACACCCGCGAGATCTCGCGCGGCAGAAACGGATAAAGCGGCTGGCTGGCAGGAAGTAAAAGGGCGGTGAAGGGAATAAGAGCGAGCTAAGGGGGAGAGAAGAGAATTTTATTGGCTCTGACTTGGCGCTCCCTAACGTCTGCTCGTTTGCCTCGCAGATTTTCATATGTTTTCATCCACTTGGAAAATTAGGACGTTATGCAGAAATCGGACTTGCGAGTCTTTCTCTAGGAAAGTCTCGGTATTCTCGTGTACTTTTTACACAAGTTATTGGTTCTAGTACGACTAGTCTATGAGAGAACTGCTGGTCTCCACGAGAACTGTGCAAGTTATTTAACTTGTTACTTAATATGTGATTTTTTAAAACATATTTTGTAGAATGTGAATTTATAAGAAAGAGAAAGACCAGATTTGTAATTAAATATATAAGGGTGCGACATCGCGACAAGAATTCATTTATTATACCTTTTAAGTAACGTGTTTTCCTTTGAAGAAAAGGAATCTACATTTTATGACGCGGGGAAGGGAAGATTTAATTAACGTGATTTCATGCAAGCCACGTTCCGTCTTGTGGTCCATGCAGAGTTAAAGAATTCATAAAAGGGGAAAGCGACAGCTCGCACACGGATCTTTTGTTGCGGCGCTAGCAGAACCATTATGTGGAAACGAATGCTTCTCGCCAGCCGGCGTCATCCTGAACTAAGAAATTCAGCATCGACTCGAGGGTGGTATTCGTGTCGAGACGCGGGCACATCCACCGCAGGAAGACGGCGCATAAAAAACATATTTCGAGGTCCTGCCAGGGCTGTGGCAGGGTGGACCTTCGTAGTAATATATCAAGTCAGATCGATACTATTCCACAGACTTTGGTTGTTCGGAAACCTTCCAAGGCGTCCACCTCCTTCTCCTGTTCTCTCTCTGTTTCATCCCTTCTCTCTCTCTCTCTCTCTCTCTCTCTCTCTCTCTCTCTCTCTCTCTCTCTCTCTCTCTTTCTTCGGCGACTACGCTCTCAAATATCCCCGAAGTTGGAACACCAGCAAGACGTGGATAAGCCAGTCGTAGATGTTGGAAATTCGACGAATCCTCGCGCCACACTTGCCACAGCGATTTGATCAACGATATACACTACAATGATATACACTACAGAGAACCGTTATACAGTAGCATAAAAAATGATCTTTATAGCAATACATATCGAAAAGTAAAACGAAGTAAATAAAGATATATTTTTTTAATAAACAAGTTGCTGGAACCATAAAATCGTGAAAAAATATCAAAATTAAAATAGTATCAAATAAATCTTCGTCTAATTCTATGTCTCAGCGTTAAAACAATTTTCTTAGTTTATTATTTTTTAATACCTGTTTGGAAAAATAATAGTACCAACACTCTATATACGATCTCGGAAGTACTGCTGAATCTAAACGGTGCTCAATATTCGTGGAAGAAACGCGTCTTCAGAGAGGTAGAGAGGAGAAGGCGAATGACGTGCTTGAAAGGCAGTAACGAGGGAAAGTGCCGCCGAATCTGTATCGATCGGCGTGAAGTGCTGAGAGGGCAACGAAATCAGATTACACAAAGGCCTCTTACCTGATGCGCCGCGTGCGAAGTCTGGCCCAAAACTGGCACCCCATCGCCGGGGAGGAAAGGGGTAAGCCTTTTCCGCGGTTGCAAGTTAGGGCTCGCGTCGTGTGCGTGCGTCCGTGTGCGCGGGAAGCACAACACCAGGTATATGCAACTTCCCCTTCTCGCTCGCTTGCCCTTTCCGCTTGCCTGTTGGTGTTACAATAGTTGTAGCTTCGCATACTAGCGACAACGTTGTAATGCAGCCGTGAGTTTAGGATAAATCTTGATATCGCTTTCCAATCGATCACGTTGCACGCAAGATTTGTGAGCAACGTTACTTCGCTGAATATAATATAATTTCTCCATTTCATATTTGTGCTATCTAATGTACATAGCAGTTTATACCATTTAATAGTGAGAGAAATTTTCCGAACATAAGTGACTAGATATTTAAAGTGGTTTCAATTGTTTTAATTTATCAACGATAAGTTAAATTTAAATTCAGATCTCCGATTCTCTGTTATTTACTTTTAGATATTCTCTCATAACTTATTCTCAGTTTATCTCCTACATATTTTCCGTGATACAGTTTTCTCATTTATAGCTTATCTCTTTTCGGTAGCGGCGTAGCACCGACAGTTTATACTTTTGTGCTCTTCGTAACACCGGAAATCCGTGCACACCTCAAAATTTCGCGTTGTGCGATCGCAGGGTGCGATTCCCCGTTTCCGGCGATGTGGCAGTTCGACGTGATCGGGATGAAAAAAGTCTCGGAGGTGGGAGGGTTAGCTGGATAGAAAACCCGCGGTGAAATCCGGGATTCGGTAGAAGATTCGGTCGAAGAGAGACGATAGCCATGCGCGATAGCGCGAGAATTCGTGCGGCCCATTGGGCATAGGTCAGGCAGAAGCCAATCCTACGAAACTCTCAGATATATGATAAAAATTGACTGGAGGCGTCCCCCTTCTGCCCGTGGCACGTCGCCGTGGAGGAGCCCGAATTTTCGTTCGTCCCTTAAATCCCTCAGATAACACCGTGCGAGGAAGCTCGTCCCTCGTCCATCCCCTTCGCCACCCCGACGATAACACGCGCGCGGTGGACTTAGAGCGAGGCGAGACAACGAGGAAGAGAGCGGGAAGGAGAGGGTGAGCTGGCAAGTCATCGGCGACCGATCAAAAAATGATCCGGCGGCTAAAAAGCGCAAGATAGGGTCGTCCCGACAATTTTCTCGATCGAGCTTCGCACGCGCATTCGTTTCTGGAGTTCGAGGGGAGTCATGACCAAGACTTTTAATGGTCGTTCTTAACGTTCCTAAACCATGACGTTTATTATTCTCAATTCCCGATTCTTTAAAAATTCAAGTTTAATTAACGTAAGCGTTATTTCGTTTCTCGTACTGAGGTAGAGTTTAGCTGACTTGGTAGATTTTTTAATATTTTAATATATTTTTCTGGCCAAATCTTCAGCTAAACGTTCAAATCTTGTTGCATATTTTTATAGTTGCTGCTGTAAAATATTAGAAAATATTAGATTATGAGATTTAAAATGAGGAATTCTGTATTATCTTATATTACTAATAAAAATATTCCGCGCGTGACTTCGCGAAGTAATCATCATACGATTTTATGATTTGCAGGACAACACGAGTACCAATGAATATCTATCGCGAAGGGAATTTAATATCGAAGGAATCCATTTTCAACGATGTTCCGGTATTATGATTCATCGCGAACGAATATGTCCGTGCGTTCTATTCCGTGAGGAGCCGTTGTCGTCGTTGCGTCTAGCGCTTTCGACGCGGAAAAAAATTCGAAGCATCTTCTCTTTCTCTGGTTCTCTTATCCTAACAACTATGGCGGAGACGATGCGGGAACTTACCTGGACGCGGAAATTTCCTTTGCAACGTACAGGAAATATTTTTCAAAGACCCGCAAAGCCTCTCCAAATCCATGCCGTGTATGATATCACTGCGAGCGGTGAAAGTTTTGTCGCCTATTCTACCTATCGTTGGTTTGCAAACATAAAGAAACAATATAATCTGTAATATAACATTTTACGACTATGTAAAATATATTTTATTATAAAATATATTTTAAAGTATATTTTTATTAGCAATTACTATTTAAAGTCTTTTGATTCTTCTGAATTAGAATTTTTATTTGCAAAACGAGAGGCGATAAAAGGCACTAAATTTTTTTTATTGTATTTGTCAAAATTATTATATTTACAAGAATTCTTGAAGGACTTAACAGATCATCGCGTTACTGATCGAAACATACGAAACATACGAAACAAACGATATACGACGTATGTTATGTCTTGCGCCTCTTTTGTTGCCCGAAGAATACTAGAAATGGGGCAATACATATCCAAGTTGGACCCAGCCATTTTTGTATTTGTTTGAAATTTTAATGTGGTCGCGGCCGGGACTTGACTGTACGGCCGAGGGTGGTCGAGGGTGGTCGAGGACCAAGAGGGTGGAGAAAACACCATCGGGTGTAAACCGGCGGCCATTACCTTCGATTTCGAAATAAATTGCGCGCCATAAACAGGGCGGTCCATAAGAATACATACGACCGGCTTTACCACGAAGGTACCCAATGTTCTGAAAAATGTAGCTGCCGCCGTTGCCGATATCGATCCCTTCGTCGCCCTCTCGTGCCGCGTTTTGCCTCCTTTTCTCCAGGCTCGCCCTTTTTTCCGTTCTCCCTCGTGGACGAAAGGAAGTTGGTCGCTCGGGTTGGCTTAATTTCGCGTAGAATTCAGTCCTTTCCAGAGAGAGAGTCGAGTATCTTGGCGACCTTTGACTTCAGGGTTCCTTTTTTTCGACGCTCCACTTTTGGCATCCGCCCGAGGAACCGAAAGTGGCATGTCAAAGGACGATCCTGAATTTTTCAATCGATCGAGAACAGGTGCAGATAGTGATGTACATTAGGTTTGTTTGCCCGAAAATTTGATAACGGGCATTGCTGAAAATTTCCTTGACGTAATTGCGTAGTTCACGCAAATCAGACGACTCTTACATTTATTTTAAGATCAATGCAAATGTAAAATTAATAGTTTTACTATTAAATTGCTTCTTGCTGATTATTAAATCAATACTATTTTTAACAATATTCTAAAAAATTACTTTTTTATTATTTGAAAAAAATTGTTTTTATTTATTTCATTATTTCGATTATTCTACTTAAATTTATAAGATATCAATAAGAATTTTAAAGACAGAGAGAGAAAAGAAAATTAATATGTTTTTAAATTTTTTCTGATGCAGTCATTTAATACGTTAAACTCTAGTACACTCGGTGAACGGAAATTTTAACGTTAAGGAGAAGAAATAAAAATTGTGCGCACTAACGAATCTCACACTGATCGAGTCGGGAGGGATCTATAAAGACTGGAGCTTTTTCCATTTCCTTAACTTGTCCCCTCGTTTAATATTAGGTTGGTTGATTGTACGGCACCACATTGTAAGGGGAGGTAGGAAAGTCAGTCACTTTTGAAAATGGCCGCTGCCGCGAGCTGATAAGGAGAACGCATCGCGTTGTCCGAGGGGCTCCTCGACAAATGGCCCGTCACGATTCTCGTAAATCAAGGCTCAGGATCAAGAAGGACCAAGGGCGTTGTGCTACGGTTTTGACTCCTCGTTTTGCCGCAAAACGAATAATCCGCTTAACCGTCGTGCATTTCTCAGGAAAAACCGAGCAGAATACTTTGCCTAGATTTTTTTAATCGGTTAAATTAAATTGCAAAATCCTTTAAAAATTGAAATGACAATTTAAGATTAATAATTTAAAATTAATTTAAAATATTTAGAGAGTAATTTATATATATATATATATATATATATATATCTACGTATCGTGAATAAATTTTTATATATTTTTTTGTATTTGAATTTTTATATTTTTTTTATTAATTTGCAATTAAAATATTCTTTTTAAAAAATGACATTCTTAGTTTTTTCAATTATATAATAATTATACATATAGAAATTTAGGGAAATAAATTTCGAGCTCCAAGAAGAATACATATATATCATATCTAATATATATAAAATTTCTCTATTTAATTACATCTTATTTGCAATGAGCATGATTGGACGCATGATTCAAAATCAGAACGTGTACATATCTGAAAAATCCAAATATCACGTCAAGAATTCTGAAAAAGTCAGTGTCAGTACAATTGAAAATGTGGCCGCTACAGCCCACTGAAGCGTATAGCAGCAGAAAGTGTAATATCTGGTGGCGAATTCCGTTACGCAGTACGTAGCGTTGCAATACTATCTTGCTGACGACAGTGAAATATTTCATGCTATTATATTATAGTTATATATATAATTTTATTTTATTTGCACAAACTGCTATGCATGAAGAATATTTTCTATCAATTAAATGCTATCTTAAGAAATATTATTTTTAAAATTCATTAATTTTATTTTTATGATTAGATTATCGCAATTACTTTATAATATCTGATCATTCTTCGAACGGATTGAGATGGTCATAACTGAGTAAATTAAATTTATGTATATTTATTTGTGTGTACCTAGTTATTCATGCAAATATCAAAGTTGAGAATTTAACGCTGGCCTGATCTCTTTGCAAAACTCTCAGTTTAATTGCGCTAACTATTTCTCATGATTATAAATGTAAAATCGCGTATATCCCTTTGAGGACTAATTTTTGCGCGCGAGCCTTCACTAACTTGTCTGATTTTTAATGTCGCGCGCATGTATATACTCGTTGATGGACTTGCAAGCCTTTATGGGTAGCTCGTCTACGACAGGAAGAAAAAGCCTGCTCGTTAGCCGCCGCGTTGCATTCGCGAGCGAGCCGTCGAGTGTTTCGTTCTCGGTTACATGACGATAATGCCAACCCTTTGAGGCTGTCGCCGTCGAGTACAGGACGAGCGGATCTTCGGGGTCGTCGGAGGTCGCGCTACTATTTCATCGGCACCCGCTAGAGTTACCAGTCCCAGGTATACGACCGGGAGGGCCGTATGCTCGGGACGTATGAAGGGGGCAGCGAAACGGAAGCCGTTATACGCGAAAAATCAGTGGGAGAGAAATATTTTAAATATTTGAATTAACCCCTTTCGGGTCTAACCGAGACCGTATACCTGGGTCCTGAACTACCATTATTTTATTCGGTCCTTCTTTGCATCTGGCGTATCCATCGATATTATGTTTCCCTCGCGCCAAGATATAAAACTCATCGCGTCGTTCTCTTTCCCTCTACCTCTCTTATTCTATCGCACTCCATGTAAAATTATGTTAATGGATTATCCTTAAGGGGTGGCACGGTTTTCCAGGTAGATCGCGCGCCAGAGGGACACCCTATGTCGGGATCCTTTTTTTCTTTTTCTTTCTTTCCCTCCCTCTCTCTCTCTCTCTCTCTCCCTCTCTCTCTATGCAGCTTTTCAATCCTTGCCTCGCAGAAGTAGGTCGAATTGCCGCGAACGGTTCGCACGCAATGCTCTCTGTAGGGATGCGCGCAGTAAAAGAACGACAGATGGGGTTAAAAAATCGGTGAAGAGGATTAGGGATGCGCCGAACTACATTATCGATTTTGCGTCGAACACGCGAGCGAGCGCCGATAGGTTCTGCATTTTCATTTCGGTTAGAGCTGACGACCCCGCGCTACCCTTGTTCTCTCTAAGCCATTTTCTATCTTTCCTCTCTCTCTCTCTCTCTCTCTCTCTCTCTCTCTCTCTCTCCTTTCTTCCACGTTCGCTTTGGAGAAACCACAGTCTAATCGATAAAGCTTTGAATAAGGATCATTGGAAGCTATTTTAATCGGAACTCTTTTGTTTATATTCCGTTTTCGATTGATTACTGTTTGATCAACGAATCTGTGTCTTTGATGCAACGTTCATAGAACAATATTTGAAAATTAATAATACTTACAGTTTTGTATCTATAAATTTTCAGTTGTATTAGTTGTCAAGATAAATGATGAAAAATTTAATTTCTAGAGATAATTTAGTAAAAAAGACGAAGAAGAGATTAGAGAAAATTGTATACAGTAGATAATTCTGTAACAAATTCTTTTTGCAGTTATTAGCTGGGACAGTATAAGCATTATAAAAAAACAGAAAAAATGGCCGACGATCACAATTTTTTTAATCTGTCCAATTTTTGTCATTCTAAGTGCTCGAGTACGATTAGGGTCGCCTCTCGAGACATCCATAAAATGCCGCATGATACCACTCGAAACAATTTCGCCGTTCCTCTCGAAGCGTGTCGACCCGAAAGAAACTCATCGATTTTTCGCTCGCAACGAAGATTGCGATCGGTTACAAGAACACTTTCTCGCGGACTCGATTACGCATCGCGTCGAAGATTTCGGATAATTTTTGAACGCGTCCGACCGGACTCGAGGGTTCTAGAGATGCCCGAGATAAGATATTCAAAGCGTTTCGGGTATTTAAGGGTGCGCGTTATCCTTCGCCGCATGCATGTGCGAACGCATGAATATGTGCGCGCTGGGCATGAAATCTCACACGTATACGTGACAAAGCATTGTACAGGAAATTGTTCCAAGATTCATTGTCATACTTGTTTTAGTAATATTTTTTCTGAATTCATACCATAATATTTTGATGTAAAAACAACTAATATTACTTCTTTATCTAATAAAAATAGAATGAGACTGATAAAATAATCAATATTGTAAAATGTGGACATATAATTTAAATAAATTAAATCGTACTTAATGATATGCATTAAGAAAATTTTTCTTACAATGTTTTTTTCTGATCCATGTGCTAGATTAGCACTTGACAAATACACAACCTGTATCCACATGCGTTTGAAGGATCGCTCGATTAAAATCGGATTGAACCTGACGTGTCAGAAAAAAATTCTGTCCTGCGTGGATTTCGAATCAGATATCTCTACTTTAGTGGTATTATTTGCGCTCTTTGTCGTCAATTTCTCGCTTCCCGCCCTGTTTTGGGTGTCAGTTTTCACGTTTTTTCGCCCAAAACCACCACCCTTGGGCTATTGTACGTTCGTCACTCTCTCGCGCTTTCTTTTTTTTTTTCAAAAGCGCGTAATCCGGCACGAGGGGACGATTCGAGCATTTCGACTTTAGCGTTGTTGCTGTAGGGCAGGTTGGTTACTGCAGGTACATGAGCGCTTTCACAAATAAGATATAAATCTCTTGTAATGCGGCGCACTTGAAGATCGATTGCGTTTACTGAAATTTTCTATGAATAGGGAGAACAATACCTGAGATACATTTAATTGTAGCAGTTCATATCTACATTTATTTTTATTGATAAATTTTAAATAAAAAAATTTATATTCACGTTGCTTGCTATCACGTTATTTTACATAATTGTTGGTGTAACTTTTATCTTATGAATCTTAGTGTTTATTGGCAGATTAGATTTATCATTCGTCCCATCTACTTATCTATCCACGTACTTATCTATTCCCGCGTGAATAGCGAGACTGAACAATCTCATTTAAGGAATGAAAGATGAAAATGAAAGATGAAAATGAAAGATGAAAATGAAAAAAAAGACAGACTTTTTTTTCAAATTTTGTCTGTTCTGATCCTAGCGATCGTTCATTTTTCAACGTTACAGATTGTCTCAAAAAAATAAAAGAAAAAAGAAAAAGTACCAGGTGACGAAACGACGTGGCTCAATTTTGCTTTTCACTCAGGAAATTGGAAAGAGCGTCATCTGGTATCTTTAAGAGAGAGAAAGAGAGAGAGAGAGAGAAAGAGACTGCTCGCAACCCTTTACCCTCTGCCCGTCCGAGTAAATGGCATCAACGGTACTTCTATAAACCCTCGCAGCAGGATGGAAATAAATTAAATTAATTTTCTTAAAATATAAAGTTGATCGCTGCTTGCTCTCATACATCTAACTCGTATATTATGAATGATTTTTAATATATTTTTTAAATATCTTTATACACGCACAACACACACAATGCGCTTAAAGTCTGTAATAGTACACATCATACAAATATAAAAAGATAGGGATGTAAAGAATTCTTTACATAATATGTTGTAATGCATAAAAAATATATATAAGTGCGTTTTCTAAATATAATAGAGTACGAAAAATAAAGACAACATTATATCATAGGGTGGGAGTAAATTTTAGATTTAATACGTTGACATCAGCATGTATCACCGGCACAAAAAAATTGCAGAAATTACAGCGCCGGCGTCAATGTGTTAAATAAATTCGCTCATGCGATTCTACATACAATAGCAAATATACTTTCGATATATTTGCATTTCCAGGTAGTCGCACATATGCACGTAATAATCCTAACCCACGTGTGCGTTTCGCTAACATTTGCATCCCAGGTAGCCTCACACACATACGCGCGCGCGCATCTGTGAATGAATCACGTGCGTAAAGAAAAGAAGAAAAAAAATGCTGTTGCATAATAGTGCGTCCTACCACGAAACCCTTTACCTGATCCCCTCCCCAAACGTGGAGCTTGCCTCAGGTAAGATTTTTCGGGTCCTATCACACCTCTTGCGAGATACGCGGGTCTTCTCGATGGGCCCAGTCACGTTTTGAGCTCACGCACGAAGGGATCGCGTGTGATTCGCGAGGAAGCGATCTTCTACGATCGGAAGTCTTTTGGCAGAACTTTATTGCGTGATTTTTCGTCGTGAGGTTTCGTAAAAATTCGAGTTATTTATTTTGATTATAGTGGCAATGTATTAAAATTAACGCATTGCGTCGACCTATATTCGCATTCCATTGAAATTCATTTTTACATTATTCATTAACCGGCTTCATTGATTACTTTGATTCTTTTTAATAATTTTTTTTAATAATAAATTCGCGTTCTTCTGGGCAATATATGTATAAATGCTCTATTTTAAAGTATTTCTATAAACATATAGCCAGCAGATATAATGAAAGATAAGGGAAAACAATTTCTATTCCAAACTTTTGTCGCGTATAATTTCGATAGTATGTAAATTTTATGATACCTTGTTCATAAAGACGAAGCGATATTCTTGAAGTTCTAATTTTAAATTTTCACGTCTGACGTTGAAATTCGGTTCATCGGATCATACAGCGATATTATATAATGTAATCTGCAGATACACAGTGAACTATTCACGGCGTATCTTCAAATACTTATTATCCATTTTCTTTTAAATGTGATCATCACTTTTCGTTGAAATCGTCGCCTGGTATGTCAGTTGGGACAACGCGGTAAGTGCTATGTCATCGATAGCTATTTCGTGACGGCTTACGAAGCATAACTTCTAAGTGCAATATAACGGCAACGATTATATTATCGTCTCTTATAATTCTCGTAATAGTGTTGCGCGATGTAGAAACTTGTGCAGTAAAGTGGTGTATAGAAATTAATGACAGTCAACTGCAGCGGTGAAAATAGTATAAGTTGGTTGAGAAAACAATTATTCATCGATACAATCGAATCGCGTAGCCATTATTGTGCTAGTACGCATTTAGATAATTAGGTCTATTCATTTAGTTGCCGCACGACATTCGAATAAATGTTAAAATGACGAAATAATTAAGAGGTACGAAATAATTAAGAGGGTTTCTGGTGGCTGCGCAAATTTAGTTTGCCACGAATGAAACCGTCGCGTTCTTGCCGGAAATGAAATTGCGGTGGGACGTTTGATCGAACGGAAATCAACACAGCCCCGTGACCCGCGCGAACACGTGATCAAACATATTGATGCAACGATTGACGAGAGTCTAATTAACGGTCCACCTCTTCCCGGCGTAGCTCTCGATTCGACTAATTGACCGTTTGCTTCCAATGCAAAATGTCGTTCACGCTGATCAATATTCAGCGAGCGTCGAGTAAGCGACATGAGAAACTAAGGGAGAGAGAGAGAGAGAGAGAGAGGGGGAGAGAGAGAGAAAAATGTCTAGGATGTGTTCGTTTAGGGATGCCGAATCCAGATACGTGCAATCTTACACACACACATTCGCGCACATGTATGCATGAAAGGGCGATTCTCGTGGGTGCTCGTGCTTGGTCAGCACTCAAGGGGTGAGGTCACCCTACGGTCCAGCGAGCCAATGGCGAAGCTGAATCTTTTTCATCGGTACGACGATGGTTGGGGGAGTTCGGACCAAAGAGGGATGAAATAAAATGGTGGATAAAGCAAGGGCGACGGCTGTTTTCGAGTATAAAAAATGCTATTCCGAAGTAATGGTAATAAAATGGTTACGATATAACAATAAATTCAAGCTTTAGAATATTTCGAAGAACATTTTCTTTTATGTATATCTTTTACATGCAGCTCTCGCGTTTTTTTTATAATATAGAATTGGGACTGAGCTTCTTAATTCTATGTTTATAAACCAACTATGTTGACATATTTCCCATAAAGTTACATGTTTCCCATAAAGTCTGTGTTACATGTTTCCCATAAAGTCTTCAAGCTATTCCCCGATCGGTTGAAAAATGTATAAGAGAGTTTCATAAAATTCCTAAATAACAACATCGTCGGCATCGTGGAATGACAAAACATGTCGCGGGTTCGGAATTTTTCCCGGCCTGAGTGAATTTCACATGACTATCCCCGCCAACCGAAGGGTCGTAGCTCGAGCAAAATAAAGCATTGGGACCAGAAGATTCATCCTCGGGACGATGAGACGGCGAGATTCTTTGATCGACCTATCCGCGATCGGTTGCCGAGCATTCCCGTGGAACGGTGGAGATAGATAAAGATAGAAATTGTTAGGCTAAGAGGTTCCGGTGTTGAGGTAACCTTAAGGTGATTTGATTCTGTAGATAGCGGGACACTCCGCATTATCTGCCATCGTTATTTCCGGTCGGAGTCTTCGATTCACGCCCGAGAGCGCATGGATCGACCGACCCTCTGTGAAATGAGAGTCCAATAACGAAAGTAACCTCCGAAAGTCGCGCGCGGATTATCGCTTCTCCCCCGAGCTCGTGGCTGGCATTCGAATGGAACTTTGTTCTAAAAAAAGAATCAAGCCGTTCTTAGGCGTGGATGGCCATTCCGAGAAAATTCGTTCGTTAGCGAAGTAACGGCGCATTTGAAGAGATCAAGAGAGAGATTCGAGCGAACTGATCTCAAAGGGATTCTAATCTACTATTAATCAAAGACTTATCATAAGGGAAGGTGTACTTGTCAAATACATAAAAACGAAGATAAATTATTTTTTTTAAGTTTTTTAAGATACATAAGAACAAATACTTGTCATTCCTATTTGTTACTTGCACACATTTAATTATTTATAAATAATTTTATAAACCGCATGTTTATGACTGTCTACTACGCTATCTATTTTGATATATATAAAGCTTTTTCCTACGAATAAAATTTTTAAACTAAATTTATGATATATATTTTCAATATACGTAGGTTTCACAACGTGTCATACATTTTTATTAATGGCTCGGTCATTTTTATTCAAGACACTTTTTCATTATTTTGTTTTCACGATTACAGTGGAATTCCATTGTGACATTTATATAGTAACACGTGCCTTCAGTCACGCGAGTTTCCTCCGTAGTAATGGCGTGTGCCGTCCGGTTTCTGACCCGGAAGCGGAACATGAAGGCAGCGCTGACCTCCGTAGACTCCTAAGAGCCCCTTAGACGTGCCTTAAAAGCGGCAGAGAAACGAGTTTTGACGTCTCTTGACCACGTGCCAACGCCTTCTTCCGACGTCCCGACTTATCCTACTTTGAGCATGCATTGGAAATATACCGTGTGGCTAGAAAAATAATCCAGTGTTCATTCCTTTCGGCGTTTCTGCGTACTACTTGTTTAATGTTAACGTAAAAGATTATTAAAAAATTTTTAAAAAAAGCATCTAAGTTTTAAAAAATGTTTGATAGAATTCATGACAAAATGACGAATGAAGAAAACTATTTAGATAGTAAATGCGTAATAGATTATTACTAATAGTAGTAAATAATGAATATATTAAGAAAAGTGTGTTAGTAAATTTATTGCAGAATAGATTCTATAGGAATATTCTATAGAACTACTCAGAACATCAATTAAAATTTTCTTTCCTACATATGTCGGCGATCTAGCATTTTGATATGAAAGAGGTAAATAGAGATCTGCGTTTTCTAGTAAGAATAACACAGTTTCTCACTGAAGGAATAACGAGAGGCCAAAGCGAAAGGAACAGACAAGTCGTTATAGTAGTACCTTCGCGTGAATCTCCTCTCAATTTTTTTTTCTTTCTCCTGTCTCCGCACCCCCGCTGTCCGAGGGACGATCCCGGTATAAAGGACGATTCAAATAGTGCGGCACAAAACATCACTTAGAGGAGCCCGTCTCCCGTAGTGCAAACACGCTAATGGAGCCTCCACTGACGCGCGGTAGCAGATCTATACATGTACACACGACCTTCTTTTCGCACCTACATCAGAGCTCGCAGATATATCGATATGGAGCATCTCCTCTTTCTCCACCTTTTACAGCTGCGGATAACCGCATAGGAGTCCCTTTGAAAATGTATATTTGGTCCAAATCTTGACAAGATGCTCCTGAAAAAGACACTTTTCTTCCTTTCTCTCAGAAGATAATAACATCAAACTCGATGCATTTTTAATTTACTAGTTTCTCGCTTTCTTGATCATAAAACAAGATATTGATTCGCGCTATTTCTAAGTAATTAATTAGATAAAAAACATACAAATTATTAAACATAACTTATATAGAATTATATAAATTCGTTCCGCATGAAGCGAGACAAAATTGACACGCTGAATTTTATTGCAAACATTGAGAACTAAATAACATGGTGTGAGATCTTAACTATACAAAAGAGATTTGATAAAATAGTATGAAAATTGTGTAGTACACGGAAAGAATGATTTTGCTGAAGTATTTAAAAGTTTAGCTAGATACAGATCTGAAAATAATTTTATTAGAGAGAGAGACAGAGAGAGAGAAAGAGAGAGAGACCATCAAAATAATTATGATATGTAAAAAACTCAAGCATGATGAGCAAAAAATGTTGATATTCTAGCAACAACTTGAACATTCTACATAATTATGTTGCTCATAAAAGAAAAGTTGAAATGAAGTAGAAAGAATAGACAATAGACTAACAAATAAAATATTTTATAATTATATTTTTTTAAATAAGATAGCATTTAAAGTAATTTTAAATTATTTTCTAATTGATGTTTTGCAACTTTTATATTAATATACATTATAAACGTATACTTCATTTCTAATTATATTAAACTTTTTTATTTAATTTAGGCAAGAAATACTTTGTATTAGTTCTAATGTTTAGTCCGAAATCAAGAGACGTATGTAGTTTAACAAAAAAACAAAATTTCATTCATAAAATGATGTTAGATGGGCATTTGCAATTATTTAAAACATAAGCGAACTGTTCTTTCTTTTCTCTTCACTTTCTTTCTCTTTCTGTCTACCTGATGAAAATTTTATATCAACGGTGAAAGCGGCATAACTACACGATTATCTACATACACACGCAAACGTTGGACGGTATGCGTTAGCATGTTCCACACGCCAATCTCACCGTAGATCAAAACGATGTTCCAATTTCACGGGGGGCGCGAGATCAGACAAAAAGAAAGACAGGACGTCGCGTGTGTGTTTGAATTTAAATTTCGAATTTCGACGTCCCCGCTCTCGGGGAACCCCCGGGGACGGCCCTGGTCAGCCGTCGGATGCAGTTTTCGGTCTCGCCGTCCTTCAATTTTTGAACAGGATCGGCCGGAGACAGATCCCGCGGGACGTCGACGCGAAGACTTTCCCCGTGGCGCGTATATATATATATATATATATATATATATATATATATATATATATATATATATGTATATGTATACATATATATACATATATGTATCCGGGGTAATGGCGACTCCATCCCCGAACTGTAAACTACGAATAACCCCCGTAAAGGTACATCGCCAGGTCGCCATTTTCGAGTTATTTACGGGTGAGCCGCGCGTATATTCTATCTATCGACGACGACGATCGGTGTGAAATAATCATGATGGAGTTAAGCCAAGTATCTCAAGTTTAAGTGATACAAACATCTTCGATATACAGATGTTTCTAGGAAAATTATTATATCTCTGTTTCTTAAGATTTATCAACATTGCTGCTTTAAATAATATTTGCTGTTAAGATTTCAGAGTGTTTATGAGATTATGCATATTAAAAGTGATTAATTTTTCTAATGTCGCAAATAACAGAAACATTTAAGAAGCAAATTATATGAAAATAATATCTAAATAATCTATTTATTCATGATGTCATAATTTTAAAAATCCAAGAGAACAATTTAGCGACAGTTTGTCTAAAAATGTTACACGCTATAACTTTTTCATGATGTTCTCTTAGATTTAAATAGTGCGTATGAGGACTCGACTATAAAATTACAAATTTCCGTGATGGTAGTAAAAATCTTTTATCTACTAATCGGAAATTGCAATCTTGTAATATCCAAAAAGAGAGAGAAAGAAAGACAGAAGAGAGAAGATAGTAAAAAAGACGTAAAATTTTACACGATCTCCATCCCGATTGTCTTAACTGCTTTCGTCATTGCTCTCGATCAACAAATTATCGAAAATGGCGTTCTCTATTCAGTTCGAATAACATCGTTCGTGTCTCTTCATCTTCTCCTACCAGCATCTAAGTGGATGCCTCGTAAATCCCAATGCCTGGCGGCAAGTCCTGCGACCCTGCTATCCTTCTTTTACTCTCATTCCGATCCGACTGGCGGAAGGGTTTTCCCAAGGACGAGATCGTCCTTCCTCTCTCAGGATATCTTCCCTCGCCTGGGGAGAAAAAACCGTTGCAAAAAAAAAAACGCAGCTATGCGATCCCTGTTTGCGAAAGACATCGAGAAGTGTAGGGAAGGGAAAGGGGGGGTCGATCGAGATGTCGATAAAAAAAAGGTAGAGAACCGTCATCCCCCGGATATCGGAACTGACACTAAATCATTAATTTGGCCGGCCGGTTTTTTCCGCAGGTAGACGAAACCCCTTTCCCCCGAGCAGGTATACCACCCCTTTTATGTGTCCTCTCGGAGTTTGCGAGAGAAAAAAAGGACGCCGCTACTCTGTACCCCGTTACATCTCGCCCCTCCTTACGTCCGACCCCGAAAAAGAAAACACTCCGCACTGTCATATCGGGGACTAATATATTTTTGATCGATACCTACCGTGCCCGGAGAAAAAGAGAATCGTGGGTCCCGGCTTTCCCACGAGGCGGAAACGAACGGGTGACACGAGAAAAGTCGTTGTCCAAACAAACACACCCGTGGACATATCTATCGCGCGTGACTTAGGAATCGCGCGACAGTTTCGCGCACTCACGTTGAAAATGGGTTGTGCAACAGAGAACTGCGAAGCGAGTCTTTCGTGACTCGTGACGATTGTCACTATAAATGAGTTATAAATTTTCGTGAGCTAAAACGATAAGCTAACTAAATCAGGAAAATCGAATTAAAACATATTTTTAAACAATAAGAAAGAAGAGAACAGAGTTGCAAATTATAATATATAATATAGCTTCTTTTAATATGCTTGTTGATACGTTTAGTTTAGAACCTTATAGAATCTTAGAATTGTCATCTTTTTTTAATTTTATTCCTGAAAGATATTTTGGAACATATATCATATATATTTATATCATATCCTACTTAGTTTAGAACAAATTTTATCTGTTATATTTCAAGTTCAGCGAAATTTCCAAGATGTCAGGCAAAAGAATATCGGGAATATTGGAACGCGCCCGTATTTCGGGGATTGGCAGTAGACTCTATTAAAGGGTCGAACGCGACTTAATATGCGACGTCACGAAGTCGCGGGTAGGAGGTAACCGACCTCTCTTGCTCTCGTCTCTGTACTCGCACAATGGACATCTAATTCGAGTGCCGGTCCTCGTTGCGGGAAAGACGGAAAATCGGGAAATCGGCTTTTCGTCCAGATGAAACGCGAAAACCAAAATCCCCGATGTAATCCTTCCTTTCAGCCTGCGATTTTTTTTTCGCTCTCGTTCGCTCACCCCACGCACACATATACGCGTGTATACTCTTTCTCTCTCTGTTTCTCCCTCTTCCTCTCTCACTCTTTCTTTCATTTTACGCATCATCCAACCCTCAGAGCGTTCGCGTCGACTTCTGCACCCCGTCTGTCTCCAAAGGTTGCGCCCCAATCCGAAATTTTAAGGGTTAAAAAATTGCACTCGACTCGACAATACGTTACCAAAAAAAAAGATGATGAGAAGAATGAGAGCGAGTGAAAAGGATTGCACCCAATAACATCGTAATACGTCTATCTCGTTTCTACTTCCTGCATCCCTTTCCCTTACATCCCTACCATTTTGTATCCATCACCTCTCACGGAAATAAATAACGAAATAAATGACAATCGTCCTGAAAACTGTTTTGGGTTTTGTAGCGCGACCATCCTTTTATTCCGGGGCACATTTTTTCTACTCGCGTTCCCGTTTCTCGTTCTTCTTTCTGGCTCGACCGGGGGAAAACGTGACTCCGGCGACCACCCGGCTAGAAATTTATTAGATATTTACTGTGCTTCGGTTTTGCGCAGCCGGAAGGGAAGATTGTTTCGTTCTGTTCCGTTCCGGCCGTGTAATTGCCGTCGCACGATACTTGTTTCATCCCGCATTTCTTCTTCTTTACTTTCTTATTGTTACAGTAGATTTATCGGGCTAATTCATAATGCCTTTATGCAACATTTTGCCTAAAAAATTGAAATTAAAAAGTTATAAAAGAGAGTAGATACATGAGATAGAAGAGGGCAGATACATAAGATGAGAGATCATAGACATCGAAGTGATTCATTTAGAAAATTATATTTTAAATACATGAGACGACTTTAGGAACAAATATTTGACGATAATTTTCAAACCACCAATTTCTTCATGATGTGAGATAAAATCAACATTAAATATTCACATCGGAGAATCTGTTCTTAAAATATTTCTCTGTAGGTCTCGGACATTGTATTTTTAGTGACAACGTATATTTATCGAAATCGATTTATGCTTGTACAATTCATTATATTGTTAGAATAAAACTTGATAGAGATATTATTTATAAAATTAAGCGTTTAATCGTATTGTTATTTCATACTTCTGTTTTTTCTTCTAATGGCTAATTTTATCTCTAAGTTTTGATCATAATTTAATTTTCTTTTCTAATTTAAAGTATCTTGATTAAATTAACATCTAAAAACTGCTTTAAACGATTAAATCATTGTTGATACCAAACGTTAATCGACGATTTATACACTCGAAATGATTTTGCAAATTTAGTTAATGGCCGGAGTAGTAGTCAGCGTAATAGTGACCGGAAACTCGCAGAATTCTATGAATAAGAAATGGAAATTAGCGTTTACTCCGTGTCTACTCTCGCCGGCCCGCTTTCCCTGTTCTTTTCCCGTTTCCCTTTCGCTCGTTCGACGGCCGCGAAGTTAGTTCGTCGGAGGTGTCGTCGTCGTCGTCGGCGAGCAAAAAGAGAAATCAAAAGGTCGGAAAGAATTTAATATTAAAAAACTGTCATTCTGTGTCGATATGAAAATTCCAAGGATATCAGCTTCCTTTCTCCGACGTCTGTTTTCTTCACTCCTCCCTTCGCATTTGCTTCGCGTATATCGCGGTTCTCTTCGCCTTTTCTACCTCCACCTCCGCATCTTCATCTTTACGGCGGCAGACTCTCTACCGGGTGCTCTTATTGTTTGGCAAGACCCACCGCCAACAGACAAATAAGGTTAAAAGATATTGATCTCGCGACAAGAGCTTGAAACGTGCTTGTTCGCCTCCGACGTGCTCCGACCAGTGATATTTATTGTCTCACGTTGTAGCATGGATCATGCAATAATTAAAGGGAGATACTACAAGCACAAATCGATTGCGATAAATATATGTTGTCACTAAAAATACAGTGTCCGAGACCTACAGAGAAATATTTTAAGAACAGATTCTCCGATGTGAATATTTAATGTTGATTTTATGTCACATCAGTGAAAAAATTAGTGGTTTAAAAATTATTGCAAAAAATTTATTCCTAAAATATTTCTACTTAATATAAAACGATTAAATTGCAAAAGCTTCAATATAACAGAAAATATTTATATTTTTATAATTTGCAAAAATGATTTGGTTGTCTCTTCAATGGAGATTCGTCAGAAATCAGAAAACAAAAATGTCAGGAATAAATAAATGTTTAAATGACTGATATCATCACGCGCGATATCGATTCTAACTTGAATATTCGAGTCTGCCAGGAAACTTGTGACACATCGCAGGGATGACGTGCTCCTAGTATCACCCCTTTTTGCTGGGAATTAGGAAATTTTAAAATTGAGGGGTTCTCGCAATGCCCATCGGACCGAACTAACGCGAGAATTTATTGGCAATTTCTCTAAAAAGGCTTTAGATTTATTTCCAATTCGGCGGAACGTTCGTTTGACAGCGTGCAAAAAGCGTGCAAAAAGAACTTTTGCCGAGTGCAAACATTTCGCACGATGAAGGATAATTGGATACAGAAGGACGAAGAAGTTTGGGAAAGTTCCAAAGTCGGCTGGTCCATGAAGAAAGTAATAACTTTCGACACCATTGACCTTGCCGTATTTTAAACCGAGCTATAACAGAAACTCGGTTAATGGGAGTCGTAGGCTTTCAATCCAGCACAAACTTCGAAATTGTCTTTTCACTTTCTATGTTATGCTTAAAAAAAATAATGTTGATAAAAAATATTATCTCGTTTTAACGAAATGAAATATTTTTGGAGGAGTAATAATATGATATAAGAATATCAAAATATTATGAAAATACAGTTATAAATAAGGGCGATAACAATATTTTACATATAGGCTACGTTCCGTTATTCACTGCAAGTACTGCAAATAACATTTTGTTCTTGTTTAACATTCGGTGAACAATAAGGATGAAATGCTACTTGCAAGTGCTCGCAGTGAATAACGGAACGCAGCCATTGTTTCTTGTAATATTTATTAATAGCAGTGGAATATCTTATGATCAAGATACATCGCATTTCTTCATTCACAAATCTTTCGTTGAGATTTCGAAAACGCTCGAAAGTGTCGCGCGAAAAACAGCGTCTCGCACGCTATTTGCCGGAAAGCAGGGTATTAGCAGTTTAGGCACTTTAGAACTCAGCGGTGCGATATGCGCGAGTGCGACTTACCTGCGGAAGTACAACGACCAGCCGACGAAGTTTCGGCAGAACGAGCGAGCTGGAACTTAACTTAACTAGTTGAAGATCGTTCCTTATTGTTAGTCTTTCGTTGGACAACGGCAACTGCGACAGTAAACGTGTTAACGATGCAACGCCACCGCGGATTAAATTCGAGATTTGTGATAAAATTGTGTCGCTCTCTGAGGAGACTATTTGAGAAAACATCGCCAATACCACTAAAACTACAAAACAAATAATATTGCTTAAAGTAATAATAAGCAATAACGTATCACGTCATACATTAGATACTTTACTATATGTATGAAATGTTTTAATTATTATGAGATAAATTTTTACAACGTGTTTTAAATAGATGTCTATGATGGTACAACAAAATCAGTTCTTGAATAAAAAGCAAGACTAAAACGCAAAGAGAAATAACAGCGACCCAATGACAAGAGATCGAAATTGGAAATTGGCGGGACGAGGGGAAAGATCGCGGTAAAAACTCGGAGCTTTTTGCGCGAAGGATCGTTAATCAGTCGAGTCGCGAGTCGCGGTGTATCTCTCGAGGCTTCGCGGCCGTGGATAAAAAGCGCGGAAACGGGGTAAAAGCGGCGACCTCGGTCCCGCCATCGAAAGATTCGAAGATCCTCTAGCGCTCGTCCGACCGTGGAAGAAAGCTAATGAGCGAAAGTAGATCGTCGCGCCGAGATTATAATTAAGCGAGAATAAGAGCACAACGGAGAGAATCGAGGACAAAAAAGATACAGAAAAACCGTCATTTTTAAACCGGAGATCGTTAGTCAGGCATGTTGCGAATCAGAGTGCGGACCAGGAGTTTCTCGTCGAGGACGCCGTTGAGAATGGGTGAGTTGTGGGTGGCCCCGAAGGGAGAGGGATGGATGAGCAGAGGTGGGTTGGTGGGTGGGTAGCCCTCTAATCGATCGTGGCTGTCCACCCTTATCAGGGGGTTGGGAGAGCCGGTATATAGCCGAGGTCGGTCGTGGGGGTTGCCACTGCTGTACTTCTAGCTGCTTTGCATGGCCGGCAAAGCTCGCCATCCCTTCCTCCTACCTTTCCTGGTCGCGACCCTCGCCGAGCCACCCTCTCTCCCTCGACCGAAAAACCAACCCTTAAAATAGGGGCCGCAGACCGCGGCCATTGTTGCCAGATGCCCCGCGCATTTGCATTTTCCCGCAGATTCCGTGAAAAATGAAGCTGCCCGTCTTAGAACGTCCCTTCAGTGAGATATCCTACGTGGTATTAGGACAAGCTTCTGAACTTTTTTCCATCCTCTCCTCCAGAGCACGTTTCACGAAAGATCGTCTTGTTTCATTTTCCGAGAAATTGTAACGAAATTATCTGTCATTTGTGTAGATCTTGAACTTGGAATCTGCATTTTAAAATTAAAGATATCGTTTTTCATTAAGGTGGAAAAATGATACAATTTTCAGAAAAAAATTTGATTCTATATTTGTGAGTAATTTAGCATTAAAATTAAAATTTATTAAAGTTATCAATCTCTCCGTGATCAGTTCAACTAAATTAATTTTGCGAATATTTAAAACGTGATTATCATCAGCAAACTTTTGAGATGCTTTTCGGAGATAAGAAATCGGATATTTTTTTCTTAAAGTTAATCAATCTCGTTACCAAGCCAAATATACTAGCTGGATCTCCATCTGTATTTGAGAGGTCCGTTGTTTGAACGAGGCGCGCGAAATCCGTATTTACGTAAAGCCGACGCTACTCTATCGGTCCAAGACTTATACGCGGCTCGCAGTACAAAGGACTAAGAACTTAGATACACACGAGAAATACGAAGTCGATCTGTTTTATTACGCTTGTTTGCTACTTGTTGTTTATTCGCTGCTGATCCGGTCATCGTAAAACGGATCGATGTGAACTGTAAGCTGTTAGAATATTAATTTCATCGAGAATAATACTAGTTTTGCAAACAAATTGTTTTATATAATACGACTACAAATTAGCGCTTAGAGTATACACCGCATATTTTATTTTATAATTTTAAAAACATTATTCCAGAACATTAGATGTTTAATAAAACTTTTTATTGTAGTTATCTATTTTTCATCCACCACCGTTACGTAAATATCTTTCTCCCGAACATTCCTCTAATTTTTTCCATCGGAAGAAATTTTGTATAAGTATATCAAAACAGTCGCTTCATTTGTTGACCCAGAAAGATATCAGTCGAACGTTTTCGCGCGGCTCGATACGCGTTTCACGAAATCTCGGGGCGATCGTAATGGGAATCGCTTCGTGCGAGGAGCGAGTTTTTCCGGGAGGTGTAACCGGTGATAGATTCTCGCGTCGGGAAAATTTAATGGAAAAATCCGAGGTGTCAGACACAGACGCGCTGGCGATACGTCAGGCCATTCACGGCTCAAGCCTTCGCGCTTTCCTTTTCGCGGCGAGGCGAGGCGAGGCGAGACGGAGAACCAGGCCGGGCGTAAGATGTACGCCGGAAGTAACATTCGTCTACCGGCGAACAATTGCTGCCATGCGTATGCCACGCGTATGCGTTCTACATGGTTTTCAAGAATCCGGCATGTTTCCCCGGCGTGGCGTATCCGCCGAGCCGAAATATCCCGCGTATTGTACATACACTGTCGGTCTGTATCGTGCGATGCACTGTCTAAATCCTCGCTGACAAAACAACGTGAAAGAATTAAATCGATCCCTTAAAGTAATCAACCGATCGATCGGCCCGATCAACTCGCCTATCTACTTTCGTTAGGCAAACGAATTCGGATTCAATCGATGCGACGTGTTGTCCGAGCTGAAAGCCTCATCAAGGATTTATAATCAGGTCACACCACCAACCCGCGTTCCTGAATTATCTCGTATAGGTCATTAATTACGCGAGTTGGACGGTAGATAAATAATCACGGTCGCGATAAGAATTGAACGCAAATAATTCGTCTGAATGACGTGGGGAAGCTTATAAATTTTTTTTGAATCTCAATTGGAGTATATGCGCGATCTTCCCTCGATCCTCCCTTGAATTTCTGAGCTTATCAAGTGTAAAACGGTCGTGCTGGATGGAATACGGTGCTGCAGGGGTAGCTAAACTGTCAGTACCGACATCTGCCGATGGTTCCTGGCCAAACTAGACACATCCGAGGACTTCCTGAATAGTCGGTAACATAGACCAATCTAGTTCCTAGATCTAGTTTCTATTAGAGGGGGAACTCTTGTAGGGTAGGGTTGTCTAAAGTTTGGGCCTCCCTCTTCTTGAAAAGGGACGTTTGATCTAGGGGCGCTAAGGGGGCAACTCAGGATCATAAGAAAATGTAGGGAACGTAGTAACAACGTGTATCTCTTATTGATAGATTCTTCACTCTAATAAAATTTTAAAATCATTTCCATCGATATAAAAGATTTATAGAGCTTTTTATTAAGGAGTAACGAATAATGAATTGGTATAATTTAATCTCGTCAAATGCATACATATATGCATTTGCATCGAAACGTGTATTAATCATAGCAATTATAAAAACATTAATTTAATAATAGCGAATTCGGTTGGACTAAAGCATTCATTGTATATTAAAACCGTTTTCACAAATCGACATAAAGATGTATGTTTATTATAATATAATATAAATATATAGAAAACGGGTTAAACTGCGAAAGCTTCAATACTTTATTATACTATTTGCTAAAATATGTATTGGGCGTTTTATCATTCGAAATATTTCACTTTTCACATTCAGATTAAATCAGTATATAAAGGCTTCAATGTGTACTGAGTGCTCATTGCTGCATCTAATGAATTGGTTATAAGAGACTTATTTTCGGAAAAGTCGCACTAATAAAATATGCATAAAATAATTCGATCTTAAATTGAAAAAATTTTAAAATTATCGAGAATCACTTTTAAAACATTTCATTAATGAGCTATTTAACGAGATTAACAAGATTTTTGCATTTCTTGTAAAAATATTCTTAGAGTCACAGGTTTTCATTCGAAAAGATAACATTTTTTTACTTTTTATTTGGCTCGGAATTTAATTGTCTTTTTGAAAATAAAATTTCATAATTCTTGATTCTAAAAATCATCTCAAAGGCGTCGTAAACTTTTCTTCTATTCTCATATCATTTTATAGCTATATTTTATTTTTAAAAAATGTACAATTATTTTTTTAACTAAAATTTTAAACATATATTTCTAATTGTATTGATGAACATATCTTTATTATATTCTTAAGATATAAGACTTTACTATATTCTTAGAAAAATTTTTCAATAAATTATTTCATAGATTATATATTTATGATATTAATTATTTATTTCTGAAATATTTTTGATCGCAAAATTATAGTTATAAGTTCAAAAACAAACACTTGCAAAAGACCAGAAAATATGTCTATAGAAATTATTTTTTTCTAAAAATTATATTTTTTTATTCTGTTAGAGAGAATTATGTTTACGAAACTCGGCGAACATTATGCCGAAGAATTCGAGATCGTAGCTTTGGTTGGCAGACTGGCTGTTGAAGACACGCCGGATTAATTTAGCAAATTGAGCCGGTTCTTCCATCGAGTCCGATAATTCGGTGACTACCTCTATACTCACAGTACATCTGTAAGGTTGTATCCACCCTGCAATTCGTCCGCGTCTCTCGCAAGTCAGCTGTATCCGTACCTGGAAGTCTCCGGGCTGGTTAAAGGAATTCCAGGTTCCTGGGCTGCATAGCTAGTTCCCTAATCGAATTAGAGGAGTCAGGATATTGCGTGCCGCTACGGCACCCTCAATTGTTTTAAGTCGACATCTCCGCCGAACTGTTTCCGTGTACCGTTCTCTGTCTCTCTCTCTTCCTCTCTCTCCTCCGGACATCGAATTTGAACTAAACTATCTGCAGACCGGAATATCAGATTATCGGGCCATCGAAAAAGTTCCCGCCTTAGAATGGGGTCCTCCTTTCGATCTTCGATCGGAAATCAGATTTATCGTAATTTCACGTATTCAACGTGAATAACAAATGTAGTATATAGAAGATACATTAACACAATCCTATACATTAACACAAAAAAATTCTTACATTAAAAATCAAGACATTGATTAATTTATTCAGTATTAAATGTCATTCTTATAGCTCTCAGATAATTTTATTTTGAAAAAAATTTGTTTCAAGAAGTTTTTATTATATATAACATACACTTATATAATTAAATTATTTTAAATAAATATTTATAAAATAAGAAACATTTTTCTATTTTTGTTATATAAAATTTTTTTTCTATTTATGTAGAAAAAAAAGAACTTTTTATTTAATGTTAACATGATTTATAAAAGATATTTTATTTGCTTATTTGTTACTTATATCTTATAAATCATTTTTATTCGTGAATTTAATTTTATTATAAAATTTAAATATATATTTACACATTACAATATAAATAGCTACATGGCATACGTATATTATTATGCTTGATAATCATTTGTCAAGTAACCGTTTGCAAAGAACATATCCATCACTTATTAAGGAAAATGACTTCGCATGCTCCGCCACCGACGGGCAAGGGCCGCCCTTAACTTTCACTAACGACCGAAGTTTTTCGGTGTCCGAGCACCGTAGACTCCCGGTATCATAAATTCAAAATGGCGGTTCCACTGGGGGTGAAAACAAAAGCCACTCGGCTCGTGTTCGAAGGTTTCGCAGAGTCCGGGTAGGTGGGCAACCCTTCTGAATTCTCCCTTACGAGGAAGACTAGGGGGTGGGATGGTTGGAGGGAAGAAGCGGCGAGGCTTTTCGAAGGGTCGAGCCACTGAAAATGGCGGACCCAATTAAGTGAGTCTGGGCTAGCGTGATGTACGCGCGTCATGGAAACCGTAAGAGGCGGAAAGAAGAAGACGAAGGACCGCGCCTGAGTCCTTTCAAAGGGACGCACGTAGAAGTCCGTATAGTATGTACCCTTTCTTCTCTAACAGAAACCCCTGCATTCAGATCTCGTTAATCTTTTTCGTTCTGTTCAAAGGGACAAAATTAGCGGACTTGAGAGAATTATAAATAGTTAAAATTAACTGTGTTAATATATTATATTCGATAATAAATTAGATTTTGAAAAAGACATATACAATATGTATATATATATATATAAAATCTAATACATTCGCCACAACATAATTTTTTACGAAAATAATAACATAATAATTTGCAAAAATGTATAATTATTTTGCATTATATTATAAGCATTTAGAGAATTGAGAGAAATTAAAAACTATTTTAAATTTATTTATATTTTATATTTAACTTTCTGAAACAACTAAGTTATAATATTACCTGAGGTAGTTACACGAATTCAATTAGATAGTCCATTTATTACTCTGCGATATCGGCTATAGTAGGGTCACGTCCATTTTTCTAAATAAAACACGTTTGGTCCAGAACTGGATGGACGAGATGTTCACAGATTAACCCATGATCTTTGATCTCACCTGACCGGATGCTGGATCTCCTCTTATTCCATGTACAGAACAGGTGTCCTTATGATTTATATCTCATTCAAGATTTGTTTTTATTGTGTGTTATAAATTGTTATCAAATTATACGCTTTAGTACATGTATTATAGGATATATTGCTACTAAGAAATATATTTAAAGCTATCTCTAGATAAAAAAAATATTCATGTTGTTTGCTTATTATATTTTAATATTCATTACGATGATTTCTGAAATTAAAATTTTAATTAATTTTAATTTTAATTAATATTCTATTAAAGATCTGTATACAATCAAAAAGATAAGGTTTTCTAAGATTGTCGATTTAAGATTTGTTGATCTATGAAATTTGAAAAAATTTTTAGGCTTTCGTTGTTTAATATGAATGCAACAATAATACCGAAATAACAATTCTGAAACATTTCTACAAAAATTAATCAAAATCGGATACAATATAAAATATAGTCTGTAAAAATGTAATATGTAATACATATACATGAAATTTTTGCACAAATTTTAGCAACAAATATTACTTCGTTGAACTAAGTGAAATTTTAATTCCATCATTAATTAAGGTATGCACTTTACCGCGACGGGCTCGAGGAACTCACGTCGTTAATCTTACGAATAACGCTTGACGCCGCGGGTGATCATTAATAAAGACGCTTCCGATACAAGATTCGCGTTTAACAAAGTTTCACGTTTTCCGCGTACATCGGTATCTTGATCGCGTCTGCCAACCGCGATCGATGGAGCTCGTAGACTCGCGATTCGTAACGGTCCCAAAGAAGCCCCGTGCAAATCATTATTTCTTTGGATTGTCTCCAAATCTCGCACTACGGGGTGTATCCTTGTCTTGATTCGAGACTTCTTCGGGAGCAATTTGTGCAAGAACAGTAAGTTTCCACGAGCGATCTTCGCGTACTTTCACGATCTTTCACATTATTTCCTACTTGAGACACGCGACATGAAAGGAGACAAAGCAGGCGAATCCAGGATCAAGAGGTGGAAGGCCCAGGGGAAGATAAGAGTCCGACGAAGATGGTTAAAGAAGGGCTCGCGAGGGAGCCCTTCTTGATCCTCGCGAGAGATCGCGGGTCTCAAAGATGAACGACGGCGCTGCTTCTTTGAAACGGTATTAGCTGGGCGATTCCATCGAATTTGCGTTCTCTACGACCTCGAGAGTTCGATCACGAAATACGATATCTTGTATATTTGTAGAAGTAATAACGGGCATAGAGGGCGAGATGGCCTCTCCGCGGAAGGATACCAAGGGCGGGCGGCTCTCCTTGAGGGTGGTGGGTCGCGAAGGTGAAGAGGCGAAGGAGGTGGAGGGTGGCTTGGCGACACTCAAGTCTTCCCTCTTCTCTCTCTCTTGCTTTCTCTCCACCTTGCTCTTGGAGTTGTATAAGGGTCCATCTCATAGCAACGCCCACGGAAACTCGAATCGATACGACGCACTGTTCTGGAAATTCGCTGGATTTTCGCGCTCGTTTTCGAATTTCGCAGTGAGCGCCTTCGCCATTGACATTCCACGAGAAGGGTCAACGCGACACGGCACGATCGTGTCGCGCCGCCGCGCCGAGAGAATTTTCGCGCCCGAGAATTGCGGCTTTGCTCATGCAACACTGTTCCATATGCGAATCGATAGCTAGCGATGCTACAATTTGCAAGTAGACAAAAACCAAATGGAAAATCAAAGTGCCGCATCAAAACGCAGATAAAAATTGCAGAGCGCTTTAATATACATCTAGTATAATAATAATTATATTATTTACTTACTCGACATACATGTAAAAAAATGTTTTTCGCATCTTGATCAACATTCAGTGATCAATTATTTATTGACTGTAAATTTCTACGAGGATTATCAGAAAACAAGTAACAAATAGAATGCAAAGGTAATGAAATGCAGAAAAAGGAGGAATAGTTGGATCTCTGTATTGATAAAGAAGCATCGATCCGAGTTCTTGAAAGAAGAAACGCACGAACCCTCGTAACGCGTACGAGTCCATATATAGAGTCTGCATCTTTCTGCGCTTCGATTACTATCCTCCTTTACGAGGCGCAGTATCCAGAAAGGTGGCTCGTTTTTCCTTCTTACCGATGTGCCGGGCGGACGCGAAGGCCGATGGAGATCGAATCGAGATGAAAATCGCAACCCCTGCATTCCTCCCTCCTTGTATCGATACGCCGCGAAAATCGGTATACATATATTCGCGGCTTACTTATATATCCTCGGGATTATATCGTCGCTATTACACTGTCGAAAATGTAGCTAAATTGTTTGACATAGTACATACAAAAATAACATCAATGATGTGAATTATTTATTATTATCTACTTTTTTAAATTTCAATAAAATAACAGTTTGAAATTGTTACGACAAGACATATATATCTCATTGCAATTGATTTTGTCATTCTTAGCCGGAAAATTATTATCATTTGTTCAATTATTACTGCAATTATCTTCGTTAATTAATGCAGAAATTAACTTATGCCGTCTTAATGAAACATATTATTTATTCGTAAGTGTAACAATTTTTTTAAAATGAATCGTCCTTTTTAATTCGTCCTACTTGTATACAAAGTAGAAGCAGTATTGCGCAACTTTGTCTAGATATCGGGCTTGGATCTAAAAATGGCACGGTTAGAATGCGAGAAGGAATTTCTTTTCGTTTTTATCGGCGTGTCCAGTCAGGCGTTTTGTCATGCATGGCCGATATGTGCACGCGTGTATTGGAGAGCAAGCCGTTGACGGAGAAGCGATCCCTTCCTTCCTTCGAGCATGTTCCTCTTTCTCGTCTCTTCGTCTCGCTTCGTTTTCAGAGCGGAAGTTCGTGCACGAGAAATCCGGAAAATTGGACGGAGCGATCGCGTCTACTGTTGCCGACGAGCGTTCTTCAAATGAACGATCAACTGGAATCCCATAAATCGGCCGGGTCGATAGTTGTAAGAACGATGTAAAACATTTCTAGTGGCTCTCGACGACGCGTGCTTTTATTAAGGTATCATCTTTCGACCTCCATTATTAAAGAAACCAGAAAACAGAATTGCTTTAGTCTCTCTAAATATGAAACATTCATTTCCAGACCGTGGAATATGAATCAAATTATGAAGAGATTCAAATAAAAGGACATGCGTATTTATGATTGAAAGGATTAATTTTATTTATGAAATTTACAAATTGTTGTGTCACGATGAAATGTTGTAATTGTTTCATATTTCTTTTGTTAATAGAATCTTAAAATCAATATATCTATTGATTCAAACAAAATGAAGATCCTATCCTGATATAAAAAAGAATAATGTTCATTTAATACATTTCTATTGTCACAAGTGAAGCGATATCTATAAAACACGTATATAAACATAAATGCAATTGTTATTATATGTATAATATATGTGTATAATAATGTATGTTTAATATATGTATAATATGTATAATATATGTATATATATATATATATATATATAATATTATATGTATATATGTATAATATGTATAATATGTATAATATTATATGTGTAATATTGAATGCGAATAATACATAACAGTGAAGACGAGCCAATTGATCACCACTGCCGTGAATTTGTCTACACGGGCGATTGTGGTCAATCTGCACAGGGTGTTCCAGACTACCGGTTGATCCAGTTTCATTCCGGTTTCTTCGGTGAACTTCACCCCGGGAACGAGGCGAGCGCTGTCAACACAGAGGCGCGCGCACGGAATGACAAATGCTGTGCCGACCACCAATGTTGCTGCACAACAAATTATATCCAGGGCGATAAAATCTATCCCCGGACTTAGATAAATAGTGCTCGAAGGCGACACGTCGTTTATAAGTCCGTGACAGAACCGTTTCGCTTATTCTTCATCCAGAATTTTTCTTACACGCCGTCGTATAAAGCTCCGGATGCAATCCAAACATGAGCGAATTTATTGTATCTCACATTTTTCTTTTCTCTTTTTCTGTTGCAGAATCGACCGATGAATGTTTGAGTGAATGTTTGTCAAAAAGAAGGAATTCTCCGTTCATCAAGATATCCGAAGACATTTGAAACTTAATTAAATATACAATCTGTGAAATAGTGAAATGATCGATTTGATCTCGGCGAGAAATTTTTGCATTCATCACAGTGATGAATAACGATTGTAAATTTCAAACACCAAATCTCAAATCCCAGAGAATTGCGAGAAATAAAGGTACGAGAGAGACCGCCCTACCCAGGAATCGTTCCGGCCCTATCCTACGCTCCCGTGTTGCTCCGTCCTTCTGCTTTCTCGGACATTAATTTCATGCAGCAAGCTGCAGGTGCGCCGTCAGGTAAGTACGTGCGATATTATTGGCCGACCTCGGGCAGACGCGAAGCCCGAGCTGTTACGACTCGGCACGATCCCCATTAACCGTCCCATAAACAGATAATCGTGAATTTCCCGCCGATACCGTTCGCCCAATCAGATAAGACGGAACGTGGAGATACGAAATTATTGTCCTCGCATTTCTCGGCTCATATAACGTCGGGATGTTATAGCATAAGTGTTAATTAAGATCGCGATTTGATTGGCAAGACATGTAGATAGAAAGTTAGGTATTATGGCTTATCATAAAAAATAGCTGATTTTTGATAAATTAACTATTTTTCGACATTAAGTTTATTGTTCGAGCAAACTTTATTATGCTGTGATTTTGGAATAACATTAGCGGAAACGAAGCATATTAATGAAGTGCAAAAATAACAATTATTCAAAAAGAAGCATGGACAACTACCTAAATAAATTTACCATAGAAAAGAACAAATGTCAGGACAATATAAAAAAAACTTGTTGAAAAAAATTTCCATTTCATTAATACAAACTTTCGCTTTTGTTAATTTATGCAAAGATACAGAAAACAGTTTCAAATTTACATAACAATTCGCACCGCATAATTTTCTCATGTCATAGTCGGTATCTACTATAAAAACATCTCGCGAATTTGCCTCGACTCGATGTCGGAGCTAAATGAAGGATTTTCGCGCGTCTCGCTGCCATTATTTGGCAACGCGGCTACATCTCTGTTTGTTCTACGAAGTGTGGAACGGAGTCGCGAGAAAGAGGAGTACTCCGTTAATCATTATCCTGGGGTATGTCGAGAGGGCGAAGGAAGCCTCCTTTGAGGCCGGACCACGGCTGCTCTGCCCGGAATTCCAGGGACTCGGATTACAATTTGGCGAGTCCAGGGCGAGGGGAGAGTAAAATGGCCGCCGGCGGTAGGGTAGTTTTGCTCGCCGTAGGGTGGGTTGAGGGTGGCTAACTGGGTGGTCGACGAGTAGCGGTAGAAGAGGAGAAGAGGGAAGGGCAGGGGATAGCGGTGGTGTAGGAGATGGAGGAGGAGGTGGAGGTAGCGGTAGGTAAAGGGGACGCGGTGGTGGCTGAGCGTCGGGGCAGCGGGGGACCGACGCTAGCCACAACCCCTTAAGGGTCGAACGAACCCTTGCACTACTACACAGAGTCCAAGAACCCCGGCTCTCTCTTTCTCACTCACACACATATACACACACATTCTCTCTTTCTCTCTCTCTCTCCCTCTCTCTCTCTCTCTCTTTCTCTCCCGGTTATTCTCTCTCCTTCCGTTCGCATTTGCCACTACATACTGTCTCTCCGTCGCGCTTTCCACGCTCGCTCTGACTCTCGATTTGTCTCGCTCTCGTCCTCTGTCCCGTCACCTCACTCCCTAGTCGCCTCCCTTGCCCTGGCGCTGAACAACCTTTATATCCACAGCCGCTATATCTACCACTACGAGTACCGAGTACGTACGTACTACCTAGCTTGCGTTATTTCCGCGTACGAAGGAGGGAAAGGATCGAGAGGGAAACAGAGAGAGAAGGAGAGAGAAAGAGAGAGAGAGAGAGAAACGAAGGAACACATAAGGGTGAGTGAACAGAACGAACAGAGAGAGATAAACGTGATGCTGTGAGAAAGCAAAGGTAAGACAAAGAGAATGAACATTTGAGGGAAACGGAGATCGCGACGGAGACGAACAGCGAGGAGAAGAGAAAGATAGAAGTTGAAAGGGGCAAGCGAGAACGAGAGGATTGGGTGAACGGGCAAGGGTGGAATTTTAGAACCGGGACCAGCCTTAAAATACACGCCGCGCGAAATGCCGGGCGTGAATTAGAGCTCCTGCGTATACACGTTTTCTCTTTGCCGGCGTGGCGAAGCGATGCGAGACGCGACGAGGCGAGACGAGGCGAAGCGAGGTGAACGACGAACGAACGAACGTACGTACGTACTTCGGAATTTTCGCAAGCCGCAGAGCAACGCCCGTTGTTTCTCTCAGTTGCATTCGTATCGGCCCGAACGAGCCGAAATTCGACGATCGTGTTTGTAACGATGAGCGACATGACGTTCATTACGGAGGGGATGATTAAATGAAACTCTCGAACGAAACTCTGTTGTCGTCAGGCTCAACTTTTAATCCTTTGATACACAATTTTGTTCTCGTTTTACATAAAAGTTGTAATTTATTTCTTCATTCACGCGGTGTTTTTTTGTGCGATGTGTTTTGTTTTTACTTTTACGCGATTAAAAATTTTTCAGCTGGGAGTAACATGATTTAAAATAATAGAAAATTTTACTATTCATATGCGGTGTGATTTGTTAAGTGCATAAAATTATTAATGGATTGATAAGAAATTTTCTAAAATATATATAGAAGTATTTTGATATTCTAAGCTATATATATTAAATATATTGTTAGTTGTTCATGAAAATAATGAAACTCTGAAATTTCGAATTTCATTGCTCACCGCGAATAAATAGCCGTCTAGAATCGTGCTCGAAAATAAACGAAAGAGAAAGCAGGATATCCAAAAGACGTAAGTCAGTCGGACGTGAGAAGTTTCACGATGTTAAGATCTTTTACCCGGGCAAAGGACTTGCAAGTGGAGATACAATCAGGATGCCGCAAATAGCATAGATGTAAATAGGAGTTAAATTTAAATTTGAGCGAAAAGTAAAATTTCTCCTGTGGCTTTCACCAAACATCTTGTTTACTACATCGAATTTCTAAATATTTCGTTGGAGGATTCGCGTTGTAAAATATTTATTTTTCTCAACGAGATATAGAGGCAGCTAGCCGCCGATAGAACGTCCGCGGCGGCATGAAAAAAGGAAAACTCAGAGGCGGCGAGACGAATAGATCACGGTGGGAATCGAGGCTGTACTGTGAATTTTAACACGTCTCCGAGAACATAGGACCGATATAAGCACCGAGATTCGGAAATATAGGTTAACTAAAAAATATAGTAATTGTCGAATATCAGTTTCTCCGATAGAAATGACACGGATGAGATACCGATAACAATTAGTTTATGAATGTTTAAATGAATCTATTAAGTATCTCGTGACAGACACGTGTAATCTGCTACAAAAATATCACATAGTCTCTTAGAATGATGCTATCAACTTTACGTGTGCTGATTGGCAAAAAATATCGACTTCTTCACAATAATTATGGATTAACTTTACGAATCTTACTCAGTTTTATTCTCAATGATTAGGTATCTAAACATGGATAATTTTGAAATAACAATTGGTAATTTACCACGCGTTTTAATAAGAATGCAACAGTGAGATAAATTATGTTGAGCGTATATCGGTAAAGTTCCGACGGGCGAAACTTTTATTTAAGGATGCGACTGCGGGAGCTTGTCAGGCGTTTTGTTACCGGCGAGTTTAACCGCGGCTAATTTCGTATAGTAATTGCGCCTTATAAAGGACATTTTGAACCTGGTATCTTTAGTGTTCATCTCGTATTTATCGTCGTTCCTCGAGAGATGGACAACTCCACTTTTGATATCACAGTGGAATCTAAATTTGAATACGACGCGACGGATTACTGCTTTTGATAATCGATAGGAATAAAAGTCGCAGTTAATTATAATATAATTAAATACGATCGCATATGTTTTCTTTAAAATTGATTTAAAGATTTTTTCTAACACAATTTTATAAAACAAATATTTATTTATTATCAAACTACAGCCATAACAAAATTACTTGAAAGTATTGGTAGTTCAGATAATACCATTAAATTTTCCACAAGAACAGCAGTAATAAAATTTCCAATATAGTCACTTTAATACTTTCAATGGCACTTGGACCAAGACGTACAATTGCAGTTTAATAGCTTTCAGTCTTTCAACAATAAGTAATGGTTTTTTTACTTAGCTTTCAAAGGCTAGGATTTCAAAGAATAAACGTGACTGTATTTTGACCGCGACGAATACGCGCCTCTCGTAAGCGAAAGCAACTCTTTCGCTCGTATGAATTTTGCATCGTAAATAATATATATTTACATCGCTCTCAACTATATCCTCCGGCTTCGCCACGCGCCAATATTAACATACGCGAGCAAACAAGGAACAGTCCTCTGACGGGACTGATATTTTTTTGTCGCATGTCGCTGCGCTGCGGCAACGACGGCAATGATGACGACTATGCGCGCGGATTTAACTAATAAGAGCAATTAATGCCGGAGGTAGTAGCTAGAGGGTGGTTTGTCCGCCATAGCATGTCTCTCTCGCCTGGCGGTCGCCTCGGTCAATACCCACCGGACAAGATGGCCGACGCCCACTCCAACACAAACTCGGAGTTACATACATTTATGTACTCAAATGTATAACCCACCGCCGCCCCCCTTCCGGACGGAGTTGCCTTTCTCCTTCCGCCGGCTTCAACCCTCCTCGGTCTCGCCAGCCACTCGGCTACACGGACACCGAACTTCATCATTATTATCTCGCCGGCCTGGTGTATCTACCTTCCTACCGCCGAGTCTGAATTTTGCAAAAGCCGCGCGGCACTCGCGTCTTTAACGATAATATTGAAACGGAAATTCAAGAGAATTTTGGTTAATAGTATATGCACTGCAGCTAATTACGCTGCCCGCTTTTGAAGTAAAGCGCGATATTTAATTCCGTCTTTGTTATAGACGATATTAAGCTTTTATTTGCCACTCTACACGGTGTTATATGTAATCCGCCAAAGAGTCCGTAATGCTTAATGCGCTTTGCTGCGACTCACTTTATTTTATACTATCATTCGCTTTACCTATTTGACTTATAGTACCGAATTTAAATTTAGCGCATTAGCAGTAATTTGTGATATCGACGGCTTGTTTTTTTTTATGATTCAAACAATACAAAATTTAAGAGTTATTTATGACTTAAATATTTTAATAGGATGAACTTAATATTGTTATCGTGATTACACTAACTCTCATTGCAACAATTACGTTTTCCAAATTTAATTGTGAGTGGGATTTAATGTGAGGTTACTATCAATCAATAAGATAATACTTAATTAATGTTAATAAAATCTAATAACTCCATCAAATTATAAGCATGTATATTGAATATATTTATATAACATTGATTCCGCATAAAGGAGAATGTACAGGTTTCTAATTGAAACTCAAATCTTAATAATATCTTATTAAAACGACAGTTTTAATAAGATATTATTAAGCCCGAAGAAGTTAGGCACATAATCCTAAAATAAATGATTATCGAATATTAAATACTAAATTTGCATTTATGATACATGTATTTGAAGAAATCTATTACGTGTATGTTCACAAATTTTAAAACGTTAGATAACATTTGTACGACGTAATGCAATTTTGTCTCACTTCTTTCCGATAAATATCTTTTTGTAATCCGTAATCTAAACTGCAAATTTTTTTCTTGACGCGGTGTTAGCTCGTTAAAGCATGTACGCGCGAATGAATCGTGCGAATAGGCACATCGTAGAGAATCTCGATTGGTCAGTGTAGAAGGGTGGCCAACCCACGCGTCCGATTGGTCAAATCCACCCTTCTCTCAGACGAATGCTGACCCTTCGGGGGTGGGTTCTGTCGCCGGGAAATATCGCTGATCTGTACCTTAACAGAATGTACGCTCGCGGGAATTGAATTATATAGCTCTTTCTTTCTCTCTCTCTTTCTATGCGATAAAATAAGGAAAACAACGCAACACAGCGCGTCGTTTGAAAATATTTACTCGAGTAACTGCGAATTGCACATGACGCTCATAAACTATGCAAATAGCGTGCCGGAAGGACTGTAGCGCGCAGTTTTGCGTTTCGCCAGAGGATACATTATATATCCAACACTGCGTTGAAGAAAGTGTCGATCAAAAAAGTTCGAATAAATTATAACAATATACACGACATCGTCGTATAATAAATTCAGTACTATCGATTTGATTTGAGCGGGAATAATGACAATTATTATCCCTCGCTTACGATCAAATTTTCCCCATCTGCGAACAGCGCGCGTCCAGGAATATCCGAGTGTAATTGATCTAGGAATTTAATCCGTTCAATTCAGAAGAAGCCGCGAGATCGGGAATCCCACTTGACAATACTTCCCCGCCAGTTCTTTATCGGGAAACCGAGTGGGACGGAGTCGCGAGCGGAGTATCGGCCGTAATGAGATTGAAATTAATTCGACATCGCGGTGCCGAGACACGACGAGATGTTCAACGATAAGATAATTCGACAAATTTGCTCGAGTAACTCTGCGAGATCTCGCCGAGGTCTCGCGAGATAAAACGGCTTTTCGCTCTCTTCCGCTTCTCTTTTTCGCCCTCTTCCCTCCCCTCCAGTCGACGGGCGATATACACGAAGCACACGACCTCTTTAACCGAAAGACGAATGATCATTACTTAATCTTTTGACCGAGGCGCCATCGCCGTCAGAGTATCCTGGCTAATCCAGCGCAATTGTTTTCGTCCATGTTGACTGCTTATCTGGCTTAACAGCCGACTAATTCCGCGATCTAACAAACTTCGAGCTTCATGGTCTCCCTAGGCACTTAACCTCCGTTACTGTGAGTTTTTTGTCGCGTTGCAAGCGACTTGCTGAATTAAAATTGTAAATTCCGCGAGATAACAACACGGAAACACCGAGACAAACAACGCATCACAGCAACGCGCGATAAAGGGCTATTATGTTTAATGAAATTATCTTAGTGTTTTGTAAACTGACTAATTATTTTATTGTTTATTTAATATATTTTTTGACGTAGACTTCTATAAAAATAAAACAAAATATCGCAATTAAAAAAATTTATTTAATATTAAATTAAATTTTTAATAAAAAAATGTGTTTAATTAAACTTTTTTCTTAATTTATACCATATCTGTAATAAAAGTAACTGATAAATTTTTATCAATTTTATTTAACTTTCTTTCCCTTCACAAATTACACAATTTTTTCTCTCATTACCCAAATTTTTATATTTGTATAAAAGTCTATGAGAATTTTACGAATATTTTGATATGCATTGTGTTTTGATAGCAATTTAATTTTATCGGATGGAATCGATATAGGATGAAACAAAATTGTAAAATTATAATTTATGTCGCAAACAAGTGCAAGAACTTTATAACAAGCGATTATTATCCATCAGCCAGTGTGCAGCGAGTGTGGGCCAGAGTTGCTCACAGCGCCGAACACTCAAAGGTCTCTTCCGCTGCAGGGTGTATAGGCAACCCTGTTCTAAGTTCACTGCACAGCTGATAGTTTTACTGACTGGACTGTACCTCCTATTAGCAGGCAACCATGTATTGCACCGGTGCTTTTCGAGTTCGGGTACTTCGGGTGCGAGAAACAGGAATGGCGAGGTACCACAAGCAACAGCATTGTCGCGTGAATCGGAAATTATTCGTATCGATTACGAGAACTATCTCGTAAACGTATTCACACTCATTGATTTGACAGAACAATTTCGTATTATAATTGATATTTTTTTTATACTCAATAAACATTTTACGTTATTAAGATTGTTTTTGAGTTGTTCGATAAATTCTGAATAATGGCTAAAAAGGTATAACATCATCTTCTAAGCGATCTTCCTTAAATGTCCATGTTTTATACTAGACATGTCAGAGATACATCGCTATTTACAATACACGTCATTTAATATGTTTTCAAATACGATTCGAATAATTTTATAGTTACAATATAATAATAAATATTTTGATGAGAAGAACATTTTGAAGAGACAGAGAAATGCATATATTGGAGAATTTTCACGAATAAATTTTACGATGTTAATTATATAAAATAATCTTGTTTTGCAAATAATTAAAAAAATTCTATCTAATATAATTGCTTTTTTATTTATAAATATTCTCACAATTGCACTTGCATGAAACAAAAATATAAGTAATTGAAGCAATATTACAATATTTTGATAAAAATATTTGTTTGTGGGAATAGACAATAGCAATCTTTCGCTGTTTGTTTATTATCGTGGCAGAAGAAAATCACAAGCTACGATAAGAATAAATTCCTGTTATTTACGACGCGGAAATGGTCGTAACGGAATTCGGGGGTGGTGCAAGTGTTTGACATATTTTGTCCGGGAAACCGACAGATCAGGGACGAAAGCGGTGGAGGGAAGGGTTGGCAAAGGGAGTGAATGCAGGGGCACCTCTGTTTCTGACGTGCAGATTAGTGTCCGCCATTGTAGTGACGTCACCATAGTTAACACGCATTCAGACGGGCCGAGAAGAGGCTGGCGAAACTATTGACCGCGATCATCCGTGGAAATCTGCAGAGTTTCTCGGCTCGCCTGAGAGTAACGTGTTTTTTTTTTATGCGCACTCGCGCGTGCGAAATTTTTGATATTACCGAAATAGATGAGGGTGTTTCGCGGCAAGAATCGGGGATCGGCTAGAGTGAGATGTCCTGGCTCGATCGCGCGAATGCGTCGACTGCAGAACGTGTCAGAAGTCGGTTTGCCAGTTGACAGATGAATATGCCCGGAGAACAATGGGGGCCGACCAAAAATTAACGGCATTGTCCTAACTTTGCATTCTGATGCCGCTGTTTGCTCCCGCCGAGTCGATTGCCACGAAACAAGGACTGAGACCGACAGACGTGTACCGAGAAAGCTTTGAAAGCTGTTCCACCTCCTCCTCCCTCTCTCTCTCTCTCTCTCTCTCTCTCGATTATCGAGCGGTAGATTAATTTGATGTTGACGGTGGATCCCGGACTTCGTGATCTATATTTCGCTTGAGGTTTTCGAGGAATCCGCGGAACGATCTCAATGCGAAAGCGAAGCAAACGAAAATAGGATGGAAAATAGGAAACGGCAATAATTCGATATTTCATAGTTTACGTCTGCGAATTGGGGATAGAAGACAAAGCAGCGGTAATTTTTTGATCTTATTTTCAAATGAGAAATTAATATAAAAATGCTTTTTTAGATCTGCATTTGTTCAAGATTTTCTCGGATTAGATATTGATATAAATGATTATATTTGATAGACAAAAGTTTTATTAAATAATTCATTATTCTATTTTTATTCAAAAAGTAATGTAAAAAATAATACATGATTTAGTACATTGATAGAATATGATAGAAAAATTAAGCAAATTATTCATGAAACGATATGAAAAATTAAAATTCTTTCTTTTTCTCAACAGAAGAAAGACGAAACTTAATTTTGAGAGCTTGTACAAATTCGTACATACAAAGTACATGCTAACGTCTTTAAATATGTTATATATTTTATGAAATTAATTTATTTTCTCTTGTGATATTTATTAAAATTTTCTATTTAATATTATGTAATGCGATCGTTTTATTTGCACGCAAACACATAAGAAATATAATTAATCTGTTAATTATTAATTTTACAAAAATTTTACTGATAATAAAATTAAAGTTTAAAATGGAAAGTAAAAGAGAGAGAAAGAATATCTTCAAAGCATTTTTATAGAGTCAAACAAGCAAGATATAAGCTAATCCTTAAGCGAGCCTTTGGACGAGCAACCCGATATACAAGAGCATTCCGTTTAGATGCAGCATGATTGTCCTCACCTGAGATTTCGTTTGCGTCGTTACAGCTTCACGCTAGATGGCACAATTGATTCCTTATTAATCAATTATGCGAATTTCAGCGACAGTTGTGTAAATAAACAATAAATAAAGATATGTGTGTGTGTATGTGTGAAACACATTTATATTTTTAGTACATTTTATTTTCATTGCAAATTGTAAATTAAGAAACCAATTGAAACTAAAGATTATAGTGCGTAGGACTATAATCTTTACGACTATGGTAGGACATTTAAATTATATTTATTGACGGCGAAATAAAAAAATGCCCGAATATTTCTTCTATTTTCAAATACGATGTGACGAATTCCTTTTAATTGAGTTTGGAACTGTTGCGAAACGCATTATGCAATAGGCGGCGAATGATAATGACTCAAGACGAGTTAAACAATTTATGTAACGAGCTTTCTACGCTCATGTTTGACGTATCAGAAACTAACGTCGCAGACAGATAGTTGCCAATTACAAATGATTTCACGAATATAAATATAAATTTAAAGAATGTCGTCGCACGCATGGAAATTTCGAAAGTTTACTAGAAAGTTTTACTAGAAAGTTAAAAATTTATAATTATATATATATATATATATATATATAAAGTAATTCATTAAACTTTTGTTTAAACTGATGAAGATATAAACCTGTGTCACTTATTATTACTTTCGAAGATATTATGTTTGAAAAGTTCGAAAATTTAAAAAGGAACAAAAATTTTACTGTCCGTAAATTATTTTTTTATTTTAAAATCTAAAACATATGTAAACATAAGAATGTATATAATTACAAAAAAGTCTTCATAAAAATATACATAATTACAAGAAAGCAGTATCTATATAAGGATTAATTTATTAGATAATTGATATCAACATCTGATGGATAGGTGCAAGAGAATGAAAATGAAAGGAATTCGAATAATGTAGGTTATTTAAAAACAATGTCGTTTATTTGAATCGCACAAGACATACACCGTATCTGCTATGTTTACAATTAGGGACCCCTGCGAGGTAAAGCTCGGCCAACGTCGCAAGTCTCGGCCGGAGTTTACTCGGAGATGCCTGGATTTCTTTATTTTTCGTATTGCCTTAATGTCGATCCTCGGTTAAAAGTGTTCAAAATGCCAGGTTTAACCCGGTCATATACTGTCCCTAGAAACCGAGCTTCGGATTATTACCCTGGATCAGAAGATTTCCTAAAAATCCAATTTCCCTGCTACAATATTATCGTTCCCTCCTGCATCTTTTTCTCTCACAATCGATTCTATGGAAAAAAATTCTTCCGTTCGCTCTCTCTTATTATAATTATAGGAAATACTTCGTAGCTTTAAATTATATCGACTGCCTAGATACTTCGCTTGACTATACTCCTGACGTTCTGGGATTATCTTTTAGCATTTTACGTGATTTACCCTGTAGAAACATTAGAAACCAACCGGAGGACACGACGGGACAGTCGGATTAATTATTCATTAATTATTCATTAATTAATCGAGATAATGAGGAGTCTGTTCAATATTATTTTAAATTACATGTTAAACGCTGATGTTCCGCAACTGGTGCAAACCAAGCAGGAGTTGTCAATGGCAATCTCCATATCGAATTCGCATTACGACCTATCATGACTACAGCGTTTACCATGTATCTCTTCAGCGTAAGGACATTCTTCCGTGTCGCATAAATTCGTTATTGCCCTCGTCGCATCCCGCCGATCCGATCGCCCGCCGCGAGATTTGCATTTGACACATGTCACTCCTTTGTTTCGATGAGGCAGGGAATTTGGTCCTATGTGGGATAAACGTGAATAAAGAAAAGTAAGAAGAGGAGGAAGAACTTTCTGAAAAAAATCGAAGTACGTATTCGTGTATGGTGACATGCCGCAGGATTTTTATTTCGTCGATTATACGGTGCTCCGTCAAAATTTTATTTCTCTCTCTTTCTCTCGTTCTCTCTTCATTCATTCCGCGAAGGGGGTTGTCGTCCCATATCGCCATCATTTTAGATCCAATCTCCGTTCGCAATTCCATTGTGAACGATAAAACACGCCGTTGCACGAGAAAGGAAAAAAAATCACCGTTAAACTTATCTTTTTTTCTTGTTATATGATTGTTAAATAACTTTTCGACGACGCGGCTCTCTCTGTCTGCTTCCGAATCATCGCTACGGGCAGTGCCATTATTTACAGTATGTCGTATAAACGCGGAGTCTGGCATGTACGTATTTCAGGAATCGATCTAACAAACTTTTAACTAGATAACGAGAGATTTTTTTTTATCTAGAGCCGTACACGTCTAACATCGAGAGAACTATCTGATATGAGTTTTTTAATCGCCTTTATGTTTTCGCATTCTCATCATTGAACTCATGCACACGCGCAACATTCACTCCCGGAACGACAAGGATAACACGCACAATGAAATCACATAAAGACACGCAATCGATACTCGCACTCCTTCGTCGTCTCTCATGCATCACGAAGTTATTTTCGTTTTTTTATCTTATTGCCTATGTATATATATATCTCTTTCTTTAGGAACAGTTCTCTTCGAAAACCTTTACGTCGACGAGGTGTCGTTGAGGAAAACAAAAGGAAGGATAAAAAGAAATATTATTTCGCTACTTAAACTGGAACGTAAAAACTTGTAGAACAATCGTCGCATCGCCCGAAAGCCTCAGTCTTGGACGAGGACGAGAGAAAACGGAAATTCGATTCTGATTGCGCCTCGGTCTGGCCGCGAAACGATTTTCGCAGGATCAATGTTCAGTATCGATCCCGCGAAAGCCGAGCGCGGTTCGACACCGTGACGGCAATAAATATAATCAACGAACAAAGCGCGCTGATGATTCTCGACGTGGCTGTGAGGTGACCGTCGAAGGAGGAATTCTCTCGATTAAAGTATTTTTTTCCAGGATTGTTCACAGGATCGATTAATTAGTTTAAAATCGATTTATCAGTTTAAATTATTATCACGATAGTCTTCAGTGAAATGTAGTTACTGCGATTAAACGATTCCTCCACCTCGACGGACGCGTCGCGCGATGCAAAATCAGCGGCTATAAACCTAAACAACTTTGGCATTTTCTTAACCTTTAAAAACATCTGCGTAATAATTTAATATCGGAATAAAATAATGAAAGCGGCGCTTAAACTCACTGCAACCGTAATGATAATAGTGACAAACGTAATAATAATAGAATGATAATAATAATAATAGTAATAATATAGTAATAATGACAATAATGTTACAAAACAATAATAATGTTAATAATAATAAAGACAATATAATAAGTGCAATAATAATATTAATAAAGGTAATAGAATCGCCGATAATAGATATAATACATTGTACATAGGATTGAGCTAGAGTTTATAGATACTAGCTTCTTCTCGTATATTACTTAAACCAATTCTCAATTATCCTATATCCTATACATATTGATATATATATAACAGTGTTTCGAATATCGATGTTTTTAAATATGTACATACAATCATCGAAGCCAGTTCTCTTTATACTAAGGAAATCGATGCATTTTAAAAAGAAGACGCGTCGGTTTCATTGACGCATTCTTACGAGACAACGTCGTGTAATGTACAAAAAGACTCTATTCCAATTTGTTTATATAGTACACGGCGAGTTGCAGAATTTCATATTTATATATATATTACGTTATACAATATGTATATATATATATATATCTATTATTATAAATAAATAATCTTCAAATGCGATAATAAAGTCACGAACTATTGTTCGTTATCTTATTTATAATATTTATATTCTTTGTATTTGCATTTCTTTTTTTATATTTATATATATATTCTTTATCTGTATGTATATATATGCAGCTTTATATTTATAGTGTCTTTTCCCGTTATTTATAAACTATATATTTATAGATATAATTTAAATAGCTGTGTGTGCTGAGACTCGCAAATTGGTAACCATTCGTTCGTTTTCTATTGAGTTTAAATGGGGAGTAGAGTTTCTTGTCGAGTACCTTCTTTCTTTGTTCTGTCGCCTTGTTTTCGCGTTACCTGGACAAGGAAATTGTCTTCACGATTGCGTTCAATCTTCGTGATGGTGTGAAGATCCTCTCTTCCTCGAACTAATCGAAACTCCAACTTCACTAAATCTTCCAGCTCTTGATAATTTTTTTATAACTTGTCGACTCGATCGACCGTTTCCAGGTCGTTCGATCGGAGATTCTCAAGATCGCGCATTGACCTACCACCCCTCCTAATCCCGAGAGGTGACCTCGGATATTTCGCGACAAGAGATTTTTCTGAGGTCGCGCCGTCTCGACAAAATCGAATCGGCCTTGTAGGACCCAGGATTGTTCATCTCTTCTCTCGAGGTCCCTGAAGAGGAAGATCCCTCAAGATGAAGATCAGTATACCGGATAAGGCGGCCTGTGCGGCCACAGCGGCGGGATCGGCGGTAGGCTTCCGTTCCAGGATCAAGTATCCTTACTACTAAGTGAAGAGTCCTCATCTTTGATCACTGGATACGGAATGTCCAGCTTGGGACCCTGCTGTACTACCACTACGCATTTCCTCATATGCTTCTCCAACGTACTCGGCACCGAGAACGGCATTTCGCAGAAGCGACATTTATATGTGTCTTTGCCGTGTCGACCATGGGTCTTCATGTGCCTGGTCAGCTTCGAGCTCTGGGCGCATGCGTACGAACAGAGCTCGCACTTATACGGCTTCTCGCCGGTGTGCGATCGCCTATGCACAGTCAGATTCGAGCAGTTCTTGAAAACTTTGCCGCAATATTCACAAGTGTCGTTTCGACCGCTCCGTTCCTTCTTCAACAGCGGACTTGGCAGGCCCTGAAGCGCCAAAGTGGACGTCGTGGCCTTGGATGCCTTACGGAACTCATTATTCTCCAGGTAGTGCGGACTAGGTAGCCAAAGACCTCCGAAATCCGGTCCTGAAGACCTAGGAAATCCCTGACCAGAAAAAATATTCGGCGTCGTTGAAGAATTAAAATTTGTGGGCGAGAGAGCACTTTCCTTCTCCTTGTTATTATTGAGCGAGTTGGTGAGGTTGCATGGCGATTCAGTTTTGAGGAAACCGCTGCGATGATTTTCTTGCAACGCTTGTCGATAAGCTTCTGAGTATTGAGCGATGTTGCTCAGACCAAATTTCTCCATGAGATCGCCCACCAGACTGGCCGGTTTCTCTATCCGACCTCCGCTCTCCTCGCCGCTCTGCCCTTGAGTAGTGCTTAGATCCTCCGGCGTGTTTTCCTCTATGTCCTCCCGCTCGGTTTTCTGCTCGTTCTCCTCCATCTCGTCCAGATCCATATTTTCATCACAGCTGGATCCGTCGTCCGGCACTGTTTCAACACTACCTTGCGGACTGGCGGCTGAGTTCAAGTGCTCCTGATGTTCCTTCCTCATGTGTTTCCTCAATTCGGCGAAGTTTGTTACCTCAATCTCGCACACTTCACACCTTGCCGACGTACTCTGGCTATCTTGCGTGCTTTCTTGTTGCTGATATTGCCTTTCCTTGTCCCGATGACTGCGACGATGAACGATCAAATTCGATTGAAAGCGAAACTTTTTGTCACAGACCTCACATGTGTACACCGTTTCTGACGAAGAATCAGTGATAATTGGCGTGGATGCTACTGGCGGGCTAGTCTTCTCGCTGTCGGTCGAATTATTATTGTTATGATGACCCACTGGGCTTTGACTATAACAGGGCGGCGAGTTTTCTTTTTGATGACTGCTATGAGTTAAATTCGCGGGATTGGCCAAGGCCGGACTAGGTGGTTCTATCGACTGTGAATGAGGTTGCTGCGATTGTTGCTGTTGCGACTGTTGCTGTTGTTGCTGCTGTTGTTGTTGCTGAACACTGCTGGCGACAGGGACTGGCGGTACTGGTGGTACCGGTGGAGGAGGGGGATTCGTCGTGGGATTGCCGCTAGGTACAGATGGAGCCGCGCCTAAGGACGGATTAGCGAGGCTCCTTAGGCGCGCTGAGTAAAAATCCAGGTTCGCTTCGAGTGGTGGTGGATGTGCTTGGCCCGCGAGGCCACGGCCATGCGACAATTCGGCCAGGTTCGCCAGGTTCCGAGCGTTGTTCAAGGAATCCAATGAGCTGCGTACCAGTGGATCTCCAAGATTTAAACCGTCCATACCGCGAAGCGGGTCACCCAGGTTTTGCAGATTCCGCGTGGCTGTCTGCAACTCCTGAAGACCTCTATATCCCGCCAAGGGATTCAGGGTGAGGAAGTCGGGCCTGAACATAGGCGGAAAACTTCGCTCTAAATGTTGGGGTAGCCTCAAGAAACTGTGGAGAGGATCGCCCACCAAGGACGAAGTCTGAAGCTGCTGTCGACTACCGCTACTGCCGCTTGTGTTCGTACCGCCGGAAGAGTTCGCTGCTGAAGAACTTCCGGTGGACTTTCCGCTTAGGTTCAGATGATTTGGCGGACTTAGATGATGCGCGTGCGTCGGCGTAGGCGTCGGTGGACTAGGCGCCGGAGTGTTCGACGACGAGTTCGTCGACGAGGAGGAGGAGCAGTAGAGGCGGGCGCCGTGCATGCTCTGTACATGTTGAAGAAGCTCCCACGCCGAGCACAGGCGTCGGGAACACTGCGAGCATTGTAACCACCTTGGTTCTGAAACAAATACATCGACGTCGTGATGTTAAATCTCACATTCCATTATCTTGCACAACAAGAATGTTATTTTAGCATTCGAAAAATTTTAAATGTAGCGAATTCCGTAAAGATTACGAAACATTGAAGTTTCGATGAATTCATCATTTACGTATAATTGTGAATTTAACTCTCTCATGTACTTTCGAATGTTCTTTGTATAATTAATATCCAATAATACTATATATATTATTTTTTAATATTTCTAAAATTATCTTCACATAGAAAAGTTAGTGTCATTAAGATAAAACGTTGAAATTCTCGTAATTCTTTCGCTTAAATGTTCTCGACATGTAGTCCAGTATATTTCAGCTTATTTCAGAAATTGAAGTTTATTTTTGAATGAGGTAGCGAGGATTGCGTTGACGAGGTTAATATAAGACGAGTTATAGCCACGAATATAAGATGAAGGCTCTAGATATATCGTAATAATCTGACGACAGGATTTGAAGCTTCACGGTAATTTTGCGAGCATGTGACAGCAGCTCGTAAAACCCGCACGTACACACATAACATGTGCGCGTACATGTCTCCGTACATGTCTCCAAGCCACGCTATCAATTTTCGAACCACCCTTAATTTCGCGGAATCGAGACAGAGATCGGACCCGGCCGATTGAATTCGGAATTCAAACGGCGCGTCTGTGTCAAATTGCGGTGCGGGCCGGCGACTTGCGGGGGCTTAAAAATAATATCCTCGAACAGCGGTCGACGGGACGTGCGGGAGGGGATCGTTGTGGGCCAACGGGGGTCGGTTACCACGGCATGCGGCTGAAACTGACCCTTAACGACTTCTCGACCCTCCTTCCCTATGACGCGCGCGAAAGCTTATGATGCGGGAGGGACGGGTTTTGAATTTCAATGTTTTTAATCCGGAATATCAGATTTTCGTCCATTTTTCACGCCCCGCGTAGCATAGTAGACGCCAGTCGCACGAGTCTGTGGGATTTTATTAATTCGATGTTGCCTCAGCGGCGAGAATGAGAGAGGACTGTTGAAGAAAGGGAGAGAAAGGCCGAGGATGCACGCACCATGTGCTTAAGGGCGACCCTCACTTTGCGAGTAAAAGCATCGCGGAACATTACCCGGGTAGCATATTCTCTTGGACTATAATGCCGGACGTTAGGGACTGGGAGAAAGATTTAAATTTACGTCTTAAGAAACATTACGAAATCGTTTAAGATATCAACTCATTTTATAAAAGCATTTCTTACAGTATGTTATTTTTTTTAATTATTGCATTTTTTTCTAAAATTTCTATTTCGATGAAATATTTTTTGTGAACACATGGATAATTCGAAGTAGAAAACAATTCTTTACGCAGACACAATCTTTTTACACAATAAAACAGTTCTCGAGTCTTAACAGATCTTAATATTAAAGAAACATTTTGACTATGAAATTTTTCCTGAATTGCCATGAATTTCTTTCTCTTTTAATTCGGCAAGATCGGACTTGTCGAATTTGAGAACGCGAGCGTCTCGCACAGACGAATAAATACGCACGCGGCATTATTCAGGAAGAAACTTCTTAGACGAGATAAATACGAGAGCGTTGTAGCAGGCAGGGGTATACTTCCTCTTGTAAGAGATTAAAAAGTTCAGGACTCGCCCTCTCCTTCCTATTGTACCTCACTGTCTCGCGGTACTTGGGCGACAGGAGAAAAGTCAGCCGAAGACAAAAGGCTGCAGCAAAATAAAGTGGTCCTAATTAAATGGCCGTTCGGGATAGGGAAAGATCTTTGTTAAAAATAAAGCAAGATCGTCTTAAAGCCGAATCGCCAGATTAACAATGAGGTACATTTTTTGTGTATTATACTTAAAAACATTACCATTTTGATAATGATTATGACAAAAAATTGTTTTTTTAGTAATAATATTCATTGATTTTGCCTAAATATACAACCCTAAGCAAAAATATATTGTTTTTTATTATCAATTTAATATCGTGATATTATTATTCTTGTTTATTTTAAAAACTGTGTTTCAAGACTGAAAATTTATTCGGCGCGCAGTTTGATGAACTTGAGAAATATAAATTCACACAAGAAAGCACGAAGATCTTTGACCGTTTTAGCGCATCTTATTATTTATATATTTTTTATTTATTTGGAATTTTTTTATCTATATTATTTCTTATTGGTTATCGGCATTACATAAGTTTAAGGATTTCTTGAAACAAGAGATAATTCACAGTAAATGCTATAAATCAATTTTGAGCTAAAACGTTAAATAATAATTAAAGGAAGTGCCGAATATTTTTGATCAAGGCTGTATAGCAAGGCTGTTTGATTTAACTGATATTATACGCGAATGTAAATATCTTCAGCAATCTCAGAATTTCCTCACTTTTTCATACAATTATATAATTTTACATGGATGTGAAATTATTCAGAATAGTTCGTAGAAATGGCGTGACTTTGAGAGATTGGTCCGATGAGCAGGATGTGAAGACAATGAATCTTAAATAAAATTAGGAACAACTCGATGCCGTCAACAGATAAATAATAGTTTATCTTGCGACAATACACAATAGAACACATTTCGTCGCATATAACAAGGTGCTAAGTAGAATAACGAGCCCGACAGTGGGCGAGGAACCTTTCTTCCTCGTCTTGCTGACCTTTCACCAAGATTAAGCAGCGTTTACGCGTCGCAGCGAGCATGGAATGAGAGACGCTCGTCGCAGTCTCACCTCATTGACGCGCGCGATTTTTCGATTGACAAAAAAAATGTGGAGAAAGTCGCAGAGGAAGGCACAAAAATGAAATAGGCAAGATATCTTCGATGATTTCCTGAATTGTTAAGAACTTTGCTCTCGAGGAGAAAAATATATATATAAAATATGTACTACTTGAATTAAATAACCGTATTCTGACAACTTTACACTTCGACTTTACTCTCAAAGAATTAGTCAGTTAAATTGTACTTTTATAGAAGTTTCATAGTTTTCTTTTTCATTCCTTTCATTCAAGATTCCAACTTGTCTCAATTCAATTTTTCCTGAAAAAACTTTATTATACTTACATATGATATTTATATATTTTTTAGACAGACAATATTTATTGCAAGTTATTAATATTGGATTATTAAATTATATATAATAATATTTTGTTGATTTAAAAAAAATCATAAAAGTAATATTCTGAAAAAATTAAATTTACAAGAATCTAGACAAAATTTCATTGAATCACACATGAAACTGCATCTTTTTCTTTCCTAAAATTTGTTTAGTTCGTCCACTATATAATTCTTCAAATTAAATTTAAAAAACAACAAAATTTATGTGAAAAAAAAGATGATTCAAACTTTTCAGACTTCGAAATTTTCTCAAGTCATCTCCAGCTTGATCCTTCAGAAGGAACATGAAATACAAATTGGCTTCGGAAGTTTCGGTTCCAGACAAATTAAAACATATGTGAGGGAGAGAGAAAGAAAATCATAAAAGAGAGTGAGGACAAGATGGTCGAGTCATCTCCGAAACAGGCGCCAAGAACCAAGTGATGAAGCGCGAAAATTCGGTGTATTGTTTCACGCTTCAAGCGTTCATCACGCTTTCCTTCGCCCTCGTCCTTTCGAGCGAACAGCCGGCTTCTTTTTTCCCTGGAAGTTGAAAATATTGCCGACTTCCCCGGGGAGGGAAGATGCCGGCGGGAAGACGAGAGAGATAAGCAAGTGCTTGAGCATAATAAAGGTGTATCGATTCGCAACCCGGTGCTTTTCATATGCAAACCTCGCGGGTGGCCATCTGTTAGGATTATTTCTTCAGATTTTCATGACCGTGTCTACGGAAAATGGCTGGTTACAATTCGGGTACACGTTATCGCTCGCGATGACTCTTTTATCGGATAAATGAAAAATTTAATATATGTTGCACAATTGTATCGTCTTGACATAATATCGCGCAGTAGATTGTTACTTTTGTTTAAACAAACTTTATTTATGTAAAAAGTAATGGAAGTAGATGTAATGTTGAAGTAAAAATTAAGATAATTACTGATCTTCGATTCGATATCACATTATAGGCCCTTGAAAGAACGTGCGTAAAAGTAAACAGTAGAATAAAATTATTGATTGATGAATGCGTGCACGTTAAAATACAATTTACATACAACTCCAATATTTTTCAAGACGTACAACATATATTCGCGTAAAAAAGTTTAAAGATATCGAAATAGAATTCGTATTCAGAAGGGACAACAGAAATGAACGATGTGTCTGCACATGAGACTCGGTCCTCCGACAGTAGTGACCGAGCGATTTTCTCCAGAAATTGCCCGACAAATTGGCCTATACGACGTTTACGGGCAAATCGTTTGGAACGCCATTGTTTAACAACGATTCGAATCCCGGTCATCCTATACTTCCTTCAACCCTTTTACGGAAGACTTAACACGAACTTGCAATTCCCTTCCATCAATTTTTCTCAAAATACGTTTCCATGGACTTTTTAAGTTTGCATTTCTGATATACAAATGTTCCAACAAGTAAATTATTTTTCGCAAAATTTGCAAATAAAAGATATCGAGTAATTTTTTGTGCGATAACCAATTAACCGTGATTAGATACCGCGTTAAAATAATCGATATATTTCAATTTTAGTTTAAGGTCGTTTAAATCAAATCAGATGACTATTCTAAATTTTGAACAACTCTGGAATTATGAAATTGGATTTTTCTACAATATTAATGTTCGAAAAATTTATGCACAGGTTGAAAGGAATTATTTGCGATCACACACATAACCGTAAGTGTTATGCCTGGTTTCGTGCATATGAGCAAATTTTAATCGTGTAAAGGACATTGTGTCGCGTTCACGGAAATCTTTTTGGACAGGACACATCTGCCGCTCAATGACGTCATGCTATACACATACATCCACACACAATCAACACACATAAAGGCCTTTAATCCGGAATGGCGTGTGACAATATTAAAATATCGATTAGCTAACGTATGCGACGTATGCACTTTGTCGTCGATACAAGGGCTGCACTTAAAAGGGACGACGCACAGCGGATCATGTCCACGTGGGTAGTTTGCGGGTGATTTTAATCATTTTACTGGACCCATTAATTAAATAACCAGCTGAGATAAATATCACGCAGTAACGAGAAATGTTCAGCATGTATCAAAAAGAATTAATAGTGAACTAATTAAATAATAAATATAAAAAATAATAGGATGTGTATGGCAACCTTTATTAAATTAAAATGTCAAAGATATTTCAAAACAATTCAGATAAGGCAATTTATTATTTTAGAGAATTGATTAAAATTATCTAACTTTTTCTCGTAATAATAATTATATATATATGATATATTGTACATGTAAAACAATTCAAATTTAATTAAATATCAATCAATATATATATATATTGTATTATTAAAATAAAAACAAATCGTATGATTACCAATAATATCTGTTCAATATCGTGTAACCATAGCATGCAGATTTTTTTTCCAGTAAATTTTTATTTACGACCCGTTCAACGCACCACAGAGTGTCGCGCGACAAAGAGTCAAAGCCGTTAAAATCGCAAATATGTCGACCGGCGCGATTCCATCCTCTCTAAACGAATATCCGAATGGTCGCGTAACATACTCCTTGTGGTCACTATAATTCCGCGATAGGATTGGTCAGACTGCGCTTCATGAGCCTTTATGTCCTCCGTTACTCAGTTTGTCCGTTCAAACCGCAAAACCTTGCAAATGGACCGCTGCTCGCTATTAACCCTTTCAGAGAGGGCCGAGTCTCAATTTATTAAAAGAGTTTATTATTCGAGTTTTTCATGACTTAACACGAGGAGAATATGTCTCTAAAGCGGGACAACATCGTGAATATATAAAATTGAATTTTTATATGTCATAAATAAGATCAAATGTATTTATAATTATGAGCCTGATCTGAAAAAATTGAGAGCGATAGAAATCAAACATGAGAACGTTGGAAACTTGAAAGAAATTTAGTGCTGTCTGTCCCTCATCGTGAGAGATTTATCTTGCTACTTCGATTTTCCTCGGTAGTGCAGTGCACCACCGAGAGAAAGAGGAAAACGCGAATGACAGACTCGTTTTACGGCACAAGAACGTAAGGAAAAAAAAATTAATCAAAAAGCCACTCGACCTGGTAATTTAAACGCGTTGTAGCGTGCTGAAGTCGTGTATATTGAACTTCTGAGCTTTGTAAGCTTTGATGACATTTTCTCTCTCTCTCTCTCTTTCTTCCCCTCTCTCATTCTCGTGAGTTTTCTTTTACACGGGGTGTGCGAGGTAAAAGAAGCGGAGAACGCAGCCACCTTGTCATTGTTAAGGAAGGAAGAAAGTGAAGTATAAACTGGAGTAGTCGAAAAGGTAGAGTAAACTTCTCAAAGAATTCGCTATAGTGATACATGTTGATTTTTATATTAGCGCGCATTTACGTTCTTTTCGTGATCCCATTGACAAAAAAATATTAGGAAAATGCGCGCGAATTTTAAATGCGATTGAATTTCACATTATATATAAAATATTTAAATTATTAAAATAATTAAAAGAAAAACAAAATAGCGATAAAACGCGAAATAAAATATAAGCAGACTGGTTCCGGCGATACTCGTGATATATAGCCAAAAAAGTTTCTAACGCCAGTTTTTAGGCATATCGCTCGCACACTTGCCGCACTTCTTGTCAACTTCCTTCCGCGAGAAACGGAAGAAGCGGAAGGATGAAGGACGAGAAAGTTGCAGGAGCCCGAAACCCGGAGCGACAGCCAATTCGCAAGCAATTCTCCGCTCACCTCGGGCGGTCCGGGGAGTCGACTTTACTAAGAAGGAAAGGATGGCAGGAGAAACGCGGGAGGGTCGGAAAGGAGCCATAAAGCTGCCAGAGAAAAACCTCACCCACGGACGAGAATTAATATTCCCAGACAAACGTGACAGATAGATCAAATCTGCATCTCACCGGGAGCGCTGGTTGGTGTCAATTTCGACGGATTATCGCTCCTTTTTCGTCGCCCTCCGCCGTCTTGCTTCAGCCTTTCTTCAGACGTATATTCGTTCTTCAACGCCATTCTCTTATGCGACGCGCGCTCTGCTTGTTCTCTATTTTCGCGTATAACCAAATTTTCCCGAAATCACAGATTTTTTTCAAACGTACATCCTTTCTAAACTCAAGTTAGAGAAAATGAAGAAAAACATTTCCTCACATTTTTGGGAAATATTCTATATTTCTGGGAAATAGTCCTACTTTTCGAAAAAATATCAAATCACATCACCGTCATTTTTCGGTGATCTCGTAGTCGAAAGAAAAAAAATATAAAAATATCAGAATTATTGGAAGGGAATTGCAATACCGGCTCAAGTATAGAGTGCCGAGGGTCCTGGTACATCCTGTCAATGCCACCCCACGTGCGCGTTTCTGATATGCTTTACCTGTTCGCACGTAACGCTCGAGATTCGATCGCTTAACATACACCAGCGCGGCGCGCATCCGCCCATATGGGCACGCTCTCGCGTGGACGGCTCGTGCGGACCACGTGGCCGAACAATAGGACGATTCTAATTGGGCTTTTCGACGTGATTGTCCGGTAGCAAAAAATCCGACAAAAAAGGCGACAAAAGGGGCTTAACCGGCGGACGAACGGCGGGATGAGCACGAGCGAGGAGTAATTCTTATGTTCGTGGACCAGTTCGGAAAGGGTTAACTCTCTATCTCGTTGCCGAAACGTGTAGCTAGCAAAAGGGGTTTGGGACGAATGCCACGGAGCGTGATGAAACTTTAAAGAGACATTGGTGTGCGAGCGATCACCAATGTGCTGCTCCTCAGGAGACACAATTATGTCCGTCCGCGGTAAACAAACGCCCTCGTTTCGAGCCGATACAAGTTTACATCCATTCTTCGATTCAGATTTTTCTAGTGAATTCAGACTCTTCATTGCAAATATAAGCTTAACAATTTAAATCAGTGAGATCAGTTTTTATTTGCGTAAATCAAAGGATAAATTCATATGCGCGTATAATAATTCGTTATTCTTAAGATTATTAAATTATAGATTTAATTTTATCATTACAAATTAACAATTGATTAATTTTATCATAAAGATAAGATTTTTATTAGTTCAAGAACACGGACTTGAATATTTTTTAATTGTTGAAATTTTTGGGATAATATTCACACATAAATTTTTCTCGCATACGAATCAAATAATATATAAAAATAATTTAATTGTGAAGGAAAATAAAACTAGCGCTGAATTTCATCAGAGAACGAAGATCAATTTTATTCTACAAAACAACTTGTTGCAAAACAGCTCTTTGCGTTAATTTACATAATTAAATATTGTATAAGAATTTCAAGAAAGAAACATTTGATTCATCGAGAATGTTAGGTGTGAATTTGAGGCTACTCTTTTTAAATTGAAATAAACTTCAATTCCGGGATCGTTTTACAAAATCAAAACTACCTTTAGGTACTCGAAACATAATAATAAACATATATATATATTGATTTGAATAGAATAAATAACGTAATAAATTATCGTAATATGAACTAAAAACAATTAATTAATTATTATATAAATTATTATTGCAAAATTAATTAATATATCAATAATGTTGTTTCATTTGTGTTAAAGGGTAAAAATACTTATATTTGTTATATTTATAAAAACGAAGACAGTCTTTCAAGATCAACTTCAAATAATATAATTCTCTTTCGAAATTTATGCTCCTTCTTTTTCCTTTTAGTACAATCATCGCGCAAACATAATTTAAATTTATATACTACGAACAAAAAAATCCAAAACAACACAATTTTTCAATTTCATTTCGAAGTTATATAAAAAAAACGTGAAGAAGATATCGTAGTACTTTTATATCTAGAATGTCGCCGAATGAGAACGCTCGCGCGTTAAAACCCTTCGACATACGACAATGTACTGCCTGACAAAAGGGGGTCAGAGGAACGGGAGGGAGGGGAGATACGAGGGGCAGGTTCACCCCAATCCCCGAGCGGGCGGTTTAAATTCAAAAATCGAATCCACCGATCCATTGTTCGTATCCGTTCGGCCAGGTTCGACATCACATGGCAGCCCCCCATAACTGTACTTTAAAATACCCTCTTCCACCCTTTTTGAGCAAACCAGCAATTCGCCAAACCAGAAAGATTTCGAAATGGTACGGTAGTTTCCTCAATGCATACGACGACGAGAAACCCTGACATATTTTCTTGCTTTCATCGCGCGTTGCCAAATTTAAAATCGATGATACAAAAGTCAAACACGAAATTGGGAAGCAACAAGAGTTTGTTTCAACAAGAATTATTATTATTTCATGATTGGATCACGTTGCATATTTCATTTAACAACACGATACAAATCAATCAATTCTCTGAATTCTAATAAAACGCTCCAATATTTATTTGTTACTTGAAATGAAATACGTAATAATAATCTAGAGAAAAAGAGGCGCAGAAATTTACCGGAATTAACTGTGTTCGTGTCGGCGTCCACGGACTCGGTCTTCTGCTTCTTTGGAAGATCCTCCTTGTCCTCGTCCGGTGCTTCCGTTCGTCTTTTTGGCGTCGAGCTGGCGCTTGCCTTGAGGTCGATCGGACTTCCAGTATCCGGTCCCGGAACCTGAAGCGTTGGCGGACTCTCCAGTCGGCCGCTCCTCTTGTTGATAGGCGCAGAGATGCTGGGCACCGAATTCAACTTCGAGTCCGAGTCGGCGGTTTTCAGGGTTAGAGCGTCCTCCGGATCGGAATCCTCCGGCGCGGCCGTCGCCGGCGGACTGTGACAGCCCTGGAGGGTGCTTCGACAATGATTGACCTTGTGTTCGATGAATCGGACGATCTCTCCGAGGGGGTAGGACGCCCTGCAGCACCCGCATTGGACGGTGTCTGGGGACGTGGTACTTTGCGAGGTTTCCGCTGTAACAGGAAAAGATACGTATCGTTTAGATGCGTTGGAATTTTTATTAAGCAGATGGTGAATTAGTTTGATTATAAAGATATACACGTAGCTTCGAGTTTGTTACATTTTTTTCTTATTTAATTCTGATATTTGATTATTATTTTGTGAGAGTAGTACGAATGTTAATTATTCCTGTAAATTATTGATAATAATGTCATAAAAATATTAAAAAATTTCGATTTTATCTATTGACTTTCGGAAATTATTTAGATATTCGTAGTTTCTATCCGCAAAAAAAATATAATAATATCAAAATATTTTTATCATTTTTGTTTAGTTGGAAAATAATTTTCTCCACATCAACGATTGTTATATAAAGTAATGATATTCGAACGATGTAGAATCTAGTGGTACATAATATTCAATTCTGTTGTAATAAACAATATATTAATGCAATTGTATAAAAGAAATCTTCTAATTATCGTTTCTCAATTTTGACTATGAATTGTGAAAGCTTCGGCTTATTACATGTTATAAATATCATTATATAACCAAGTGTAGACATATGTCTCGAGCATTACTCACAGCAGGGCATTAATCATTACGATACCTATTAACTACAGCCATAATCCTATGATGAGATATCAAAACGAATGATTCTATGAGCGTTTCGCCGTAAAATTTATGTTTGTATAGATGTGTATGTATGATAGCGATTGAATTGAAGGAATCAAAACTAGATCATCTACATTTTGATGAAATTGAGTAACGAGTTTGAGAATATTTTTTACGATTCGTCTTACTATTATTTTTTTTCATTTAGGAGAGAGAGAGAGATGAAAAATATATCAATATCAATATCATATATTATGTCATGCATGTATAAGTAAAAGGATTCCCTTATCTCCCCTGTAAAATTTCGGTTCCAAATTAAAGCGGGGTTTTTTTTTTATTTTCATGATTTAAACTTCGCCATTTCCTTTCGACGATAAATAAACCGCAAACGGTATTCGTCTAATCTGGGCAAGCAAACTTTCCTCGTAACAAACAGGACTAATTTCCTCTTACACAACCGTTATAATTCACCGTCGTCCGAGGAGCAGAGGGCCCGAGGTCAGCCGCAGACGTAACAATTCACTTTTGAGTGTCCTTCAAGAGAAACTACACCAGAACTCCTCGCGACGTCTTATATCCTTTCTCTCGTGTGGCTCGCGCATTAACATAGAGATTGGCAGGAGTTTCATACATCGATCTTTCCCTCGTCGAGTTGAGTATCCGTATCTATCCGAATGGGGACGCCAGGCTCGCGACGAAATAAGAAAAACTCTCCACCGTCTTGGCAGTCGTTTCTACCCCCTTTCTTCTCCTTCATTCCCGTCTCGCCCTTCGAGTTTCTCCCTTTGTCTCCGTTTTTGCTACGTATCTTTGTCTTACTTTCGTCGTGGCGCTTCTCGAGGGATCTCCGCTTTTCTCTTACGTGCGCTTCTTTTTGCAACCTTTACCAATCCCTGTTTGTTTATCCCTGATTGCTTCTATCTCTTTTTTTCGTTTCTCGCTTTTCGTCGGTGCGCCGACGACGTTCGATTCTTTCTGGGCGGAGCTCGCTTGACCATTGGCCAGGGCGCAAACTCGAACACGTTTCAACCCTTTAGGATGCGAATTACACCCGATCGGTGGGTTGAACTTGAGTTATAGTCGGCTTTCTCTCAGCCAATTATAATTGTTTCACATAATCCCTTTAATTATTCTTTACTTACTTCATAATTGTTTTTTTTTTTTTTACATATCTTAAGATAATTTATTGAATATATCTTGAGACAAAATTTTTGTAATTGTAACAATTCTTAATTATATTTAATAGCGCGAAATATAAATTCTTAAGAGATTTTTGGCATTTGGCGTGCACGCATTGCCGAACATATGAAAATTTATTGAGAATAAAAAAATTATACTTGTAAATACTCTTGACATTCTCAAAAGCAGATAATCGTAAAATCATCATAGCTCAAACGACAAATATGATAACGAAGCGGTAATATCCATAACAATTCGTCTAAATATATCTTCTCGACAGGCCAAGAACTAAGCCATGAAAATATTTTTGTGGGTCTAAGTATATCGAGAGATAAGCATCTATTTTTTTGGCCCTGTACCATTCAGAATCAGTCCGGTCGAGCTGTGAAACTTTTTTTCGCTATCTGCAGCTTCTCGTTTTTCACCGGAAGAATGACGGTAGCAGGAAGCGAGATAAGTTCGCAAAGTCTCGGTGTGTCGAAACTCGTGTTCGGACGAGACAATTGCGCCTCGACGACGTCCCGCATTCTTCGTAGGAACGCGAGATTTTAATCGCGTTTGTCCGAGATCGTCGTTGACAATCGAACGCGAAAGAAAGAAGGGAGCGAAATAACGATGGTAAAAATCCGATAAAATTTTCGATAAAAACCTTGGAGGTAAGGCGAGGCGACGTTTGGCCACGTCTGGTTTGTGGTTCTGTTACCAGTGAAAAAAAGAAAAGCTCGAGTTGGATACGACGACTGAGAAGAGGTTGAGCGAGAGCGAAAGGAAGGAACGTTGAGTCGCCTGAATGGACGGGCTCTCTCGGATCCGTTATTCGCCTACGATTCAAAAGCGCTCGGTTAGAAACAAGAGACGCGCGACCGGTCGTTAGCGACAATGGGCTTTTGTTTTTTCGGGGGCAGATGTTGGACCAAAACTGTCGGCAGCGTAGAGAACCCTCCGCAACCCCTGTGCGAGGACCGGCAGCTTCGCGAGCTTAAGGTGAGCGAAGGAGGAAGGACGGAGCAGACACGTGTCTCTTCGCCACTTCATAAATCACCCGCCTATTTATCCGCATGCCTCGTTTAGTGTCGTTTTTTACGCGATGTGACCCGCAATGTATTTGGTTATATTACATTTCTATCGTAATCTGTAAACGTTACCACTCTTACTTTAGAAATTGTTCTAAAACGATAATGAATATTGATAATATTAAAACTGCGATAAATACACATATTATTAAAGATACAAACATAAGATTCGTAAAAAATCGTATGAAAAGGCTATAAAAAATTGTAACTTCTTCATATAAAAATTTGCGCTTAGATATAAAAAGTAAATCATTAAGAAACAGAATTTTGATATCAATATCTATTAAAAATTCTAGATAATTTATAGTTGGCATTAATTTAGATTCAACAAACATTTCAAAAAATATATTTTTAAATAATTATTTTACGACGATGCAACAAAATGCTCGTTAATAGAATAAAAAATATTTCATATCAAAAATAAAGAAGCAAACTTCATTATCAGTTATCATTATCAGCATACGGAGATGTTAGATTGCGTATATTTACGGCGCGGAACATATTTCTGATTTTGATGACGACAATTGCTTGCCGCATAAAAATGAACGCGGTTGCATCCGGACGAATCACGTATAGAGGAAAGGGAGGAGGTTGGATGTGAATTGCCGGGAAAGGAAGATAACGTAAAAATATAATATTGCCCAGCGAATCTAAGTTGGATTGCTTACAAATTGGCCTATACATCCGTAATGTTGCGATCACCAAGCCCATGGTGGCCCCTATTGCGGGCGTCCTTGTAATTTCCATCTACGAGTGGGAAGGACGCGTACCGGAATCTCTGCGGCAAATGTTCCGAGGTTATTAGTTTTCCCCATTAATTTTCCTTCTTATGTCCTCAGCAAGATACAGCAGACCGATCGAGGAATCAATTTTCTGCAAAATCCCGCGTATGACGCTATCAACATCTAACGTAGACAAATGTGATTCTTGATAAAAAAATCAATCTAATTTAGATTTTATGATTTATAATGCTAATTGACATGCTAATTGCTATAATCCTTTCGAGATGAATTTAATTCGCAATCTTGTGTGTGTGTGTGTGTGT
>JANQDE010000002.1:2722720-2755149 GCA_037157785.1 Cephalotes varians | reverse complement strand
ATTAAAAACGCTATAAGGAAAAAAGTTGTTTATTTTTTATTTCGAATTGAAAGTTGAATTTAAATTTATGTCGAAATTTCTTGCTATAAAGATTATATTCAGCGTAGGCCATTTGCCATAATGTTGAATCATAGTCATAACTAACATCATTGTCTTTAATTTTGCGATAATTCTTTGCATTATTCTTTCGATAGCCATCGATAGGAAACCACGTTCGCTACAATTCGCCGTTTTTCCACGACATTTTTGTTAGATCCACGCGATTGCACATCGTGTGCACACAGAGAAACGGGTGAAGATATCCCGAGGCAGTATCCTTGTTAGGACATCCGTCCTGTCAAAACGTCCAGAGGACACATCGGAGTAATTGAATTACGATCATCCCCAGGGCGAGTTCCGACCGTAACCAATAATTCCATTATCCATTAGTATTGGGTCGCAGCAATTTCCTTCGTCGACCGAGGAGGCATCGGACGCCACCGCCATCGCCGTCGCAACGTACGTGGCAGCCGATCATCCGACGAAATACAGAGACCGATCGGGAAACGGATAGATTCGCGGTACACGTTCGTATCGACGCGCGCGAGATGGACAGATCCGTGACGCGATCGCAAATACCGTCTTATCCATAATAGAACGTCGTCGCGTCATTTATCGGCGCCTGGCACGTCATATTTTCGCAGCTATCTAAAAATGATTCCTTCTAGCATGATACTGTAATCCAATATAATACGGTGGTACACGGTAACGTTTTACTCGCGCTTACAGTCTTTGAAATCCTTCGAATCAATTCGTAAAAAGCGTAAAGTGTAATGCTTCAAAGTGGTATAACAAATTGAAGATGTGCCCCAAATTTCAGCGTGAAATTGAAATCTTAAACACTTCATCACGTTCGATGAGTCGTGATAATATTCATGTGGAACTCTTCAAAATATCATTCCAAATTATGTATCTCCGGTAGCAAAATCATATTCACTTGAGACTCTTCATCGCAGGTTATCTGGTTATCACCGCTGTATTTATGTCTTGCGCAAATCGCGGCTGATAAGAGATAACATCGCTTGCTTAGAAACTGCCGACTTTGCTCATATCGGCCATAATTACCTTTGTGCGCCATTGCTCGTCGTCCTGCGCTAGTTATTACGTTACGACGTATCCGAATATTCTTGCAAGAGCCACTATTAGAAATCAACTGCGAAGATCGATCGCGCGATCACGGATCCGATTGAACGCGACGCGAAATCGCCGATCTAGCGGGGCCCTTCGTCCTCGCGAGCGACGCTTTCGTTTGATCTTCGGGGGACGCGGATCGATTCTCATTGCCGTGCACGAGATCTCATTTCGCCCATGCTCGGATGCTGACTGGAGCATTAGGACGTGTACAGGGCCGGCCAAGGGTCCCGACAGGATATCAGAAGAATAGAAAGGACCTACCGGCATGCGCACCGATGGAGGGGGCAATTTTTATAGGAACCCCCACTTTACATTATCGTCCTCTCTTTCTTTCTCTCCCTTCTATCTTCTCTCCACTCTTTCTCTTTCTCTCCGAAAACACCCTTCGTCGTCGAGTTTTTCTCGCGGGATCGAAGAGTTTTTCGAGTTAACCCCGACATGTTCTACCACCGTGCGTTTCGTTCTACTCCGTACAAAGGATCCAAAATGGCGCTTAGTGCGTAGGTCGTTTTTTTCTCTCTTACAAGGCCTTTCCACCCTGTTGCATCTCGCGTATGTGTGCATGTCGTGAAAAAACAAGACCAACCAGAAAAACGAATCCGTTTGTGAGCGAGCTAGGTTTAAGACAGACCAATGTAAGATCTAAAGGTCCATCGACCTCGCTCTCACAATTGGATCGATTTTTTTATTTCACCGTAGGTTTCCTTGAATTTCTTTGGCCACCTTTTTCGATCTAAGGGCCTCCCCCTGTATCTTCGATATCACAAACGGTACCTCTAACGGGTTTTCTCTTTTCAAGCGAAATAGAGGTTGGACGTTTTTTTAAGCCGTCATTGACCTCGCTCTGTAGAGTGAGGGTGCGTTTAACTGGATGACCGTAGGTAATTTTCCAAGATTTCAAATTACGTTTTATACATTTTTTTTATAAGTTGATTTCACTTATAAGAATGATAACATTATAAATGAAGCAAATGAAAATAATTAGCTTGCAGTCAGGATAATATAATCTGTAATTACGCCTTAAATATTGTAGAACATCAAGAATTAAGTTACACATACTATTTTATCTTTGCTAATTCCGTTAAAAATGATATTAAAACTGCAAGTAATTTTCTTGAATTTCGAACAATATCGAAATGAATGCGCGCGCGCGCGCGCTGCAATTACATTAATACATAAATATTATAGAATAGAATGTCCAATTTAAAGTATATAGCAAATATGTTTTTATCGATCACATTCTCGTAAAAATGATTAACTATAAATCTATTATGACCCGCGTTAAATATTTATTTTTAATTTAAAATTCCATCTAGATTAATTTCTTTTTGCATCTCTCGCGTACCATAAATATAAATTATTTAGGACAATCATAGGATCGATTTAATAAATCAAAAGATATAAAAGGATTTGATAATAATGTCGCTACATATTGTGATTTGAATGGTTCACCCCCGTAGGAAACTGCTTTTATGTTCGATAAATCGCACAATCCTACAGTGCCCTCCTCGGAAAGTGGAGCGTATCGTCAAGTCGTACCAAAATATCATCTCGATCTCAATCCGAGCTACGAGAATGTGTCCCGAACAAACGGGTGAAATCAGTGACCACATTGGATATCAGAAAGGCCTCGGGGAGATCGGAGCCGCTAGAAAACTGCGTTCCACTGTTCCACGCTCGGCGGCCAGACGGTTATGAGAAATATGAAATCTGGTTCTCACGGATTCTGAATGGGATACAGGCCATCTCTCTCGCGCATAGACGCTCGCCATCTCGCTCGCTCACGCGATCGCTCCACATGCGTATCGTGGGAGGATCTCGAGACCCGCGGGGTCGCCCTTTGTGAGCCCGCCAGCAGGACATTGTCCATTGAGAGAGAACAGGCAAACAGGTCCTAGAGAGAGAGTTGACCTGTCCCTCCCTTTCATTCGCGTCTCCTTTCAAGAAAAACCCCTTTCCCCGATTTTTCGATCAAAATAAATCATATAGGCACACAGTTATGCGTCCGCGAACATACAGCTGCGTTGCTTCTTGACGACTGCATGGATATGCATCGCGGATTCCGTCTGTATTCGCGTCTATCTCGTATCCCTGCCGTGTTTTCGAGAGTATTTCTCAGGCGTGTATGGCCATGCGTGGCCTTTAATGCTGCGCGCGATGCGTTTCACTTTTCGTGAGATTCAGCTTCGACGTTTCTCGCATCTCCGTGGACTCCTGGGAACTTCGTCGTCGCCGCGTCTCCAATCGCCGCCGCAATCGTTTTCATAACTGTGCCGCGGCTTTATAGCAAACGTGGGAAGGTGACCGGCGATACGGAACGAAAAAATTTCGCAGGAATTTTAAAAAATTTTCATTTGATTTTATTTGAGCGTCCGATGATTAATTAAAAAATAGCTGTTAAGAGACAAACAGACAGACAGAGAGAGAGAGAGACAGACAGAGAGAGAGAGAGAGAGAGAGAGAGAATATTATATAATATAGTTATACATTTTTTTTTAATCACAGATCTGGAATTATTTGAAATTAATCTGATTATTGATAAACTAAAGTTACGTGGAATTTGTATTAGTAGAAATATGTCATTAAAATCCTGATAGGCCGACGTGACACCCCATTCAGTTAGGATCGCGGACATGTTTTTCGTCCAATGATGATGAAACCACGCATCAGTGATTCGCTTCCATGTTGGCCCACCCTGCCCGACAATGACGGAAAAACAAACGACGGGCAACGAGAACGGCAACGAGGATCGCCAATGGGAAACGCGACGAAACGCAAAGCGCAAAGCCGCGCTATGGCGCTTTGTATTGTCCGGCACTGTGGTTTTACCCTTTTCCTCCCACATCCTCTCTCACTTGCTTTCTCTCTCACTCTTGCCGGTTAATTAGAAAGTTCCGCCGTAAAGAGACGAAAGAGAGAGGGAGAGGGGCAGGGAACGGCGGAGGCTGGGGTTTCGTTGTTACATTATTCAAAACGTTCCCCCGCCTGCAACGAAACTCCGCGCTACGCCACCGCAAAACATCCGAATGCGAACTTTTGACAACGCGCGAAGTGCCGAAGCGTGTCACGCGAAATAATTAACGCTCGCGCGAGTTTTCTCGGGCGAGAATTAACGCGCGCGTGGCTCGCGAAGCTCGCCGTAATTTTCGAATTGTGCGTCTCCGACGCATCGCATGGAGATGCCATAGTTGCGAATATGCCATACACTGACGCCTCGATTCGCGAAGTGCAAATTTATTCGTGACATGATACTTCTGCTGCCGAACATTTTGTAACTTTCCGTATCCGCGGATTACTGGATCAAAATTACTATATGTCATTTATTTTAATATCACAATGTTCTTACTACATATTTCTTTGGAGAGATTATATCTGTTAAATATTTGGGCTACGTCTCTTTTGTATCTACTTTTTACAAAAATTTGCGATTCTGAATCTTCTTGTGTATTATCTAATTATTGGAATTAATTTAAAAAAGTATTCTTTTAAAATTATATCAAAAATTTTTTATCGACATTAAGTTAAGACTTGTAGAAAATTTTATCCATATGAAAATGTAACGTTTTGTTATGATGATTATAATGCGATGATTATAATATATAATCTCAATTCTGCCAATTATTGATATATTGATGCTAACGGAAAATATTATTTGCATCTTTCATTGCTGATGAAATTAGTGACGTCGCAACCATTTTTAATTTTCGCGCGTTGGACATTAAGCGCGTAAGAAACTGTGACCCCAATCTCGTTTTTTTTTTATAGTCTCGCGTCCGGGGCCTCCTGCGGACCTGTCCCGCAATTGGTCCAGTCCCGCAACAATGGAATCTCCTCGGCCAGTCCTTCACGTTCTCCTCTCTCCTTGTCTCAATCAGGCTTACTAAAAATCGAGAACCCCGCCGTGCAATTCTACGTCTCGCGACCAATCGAAAGTCCTCGCGTTTCAAAGCTGACACTTTTTCCACGTTTTATTCCGCCTTCGAGCCGTCGAGCAATGGCCGGATGTGATTTCTCGCGTCACCTTTTGTTTCGCCGCTTTACCTCGATCTCGTCTTTTTGACCATTACGTCGCTCCTTTTTGTCGCCTATTATCGCCTCGTCAAAGCAAATATCCGATCTGGCTTGCCGACCCGAAAATCACGTTCGACAGCGTCATTTCCCCTTCCGGTACTCGATGACATACTCCTTATGCTATAGATAAAAGAAATCTACATATACTTTAATATGATTTCTCAAAATTTAGCGGAGATAAATACATTTATGTGCTTACGAAAAATATAGGCTGTGTGTACATACAAGCACGTAAATATATTTATTAACAAAACATGTTGAAGGCCATGCCTTGTCTTAAATTTGATAATAAAATAAAGCAGTCAAGACTTTGAAACGAAATATTTAATGAGTTTGATTTTAATTCTATATAAGTATATTCCCGAATCTCTTTTTCTCTCTTTTTCTCTCTTTTTCTTCATTTTATTTGTTATAAAAAGTAAGATAATCTGAAACTTATATTAGCTGAGTGAGTTTTTAAGAAAAGACATAATATGAATTTGTATTTATTATGCCCGTTTCCATCAACGCAGATTAACTTTACTCTCAGTTCAACTTCTAATTCTTGGAACTAAAAAAAGATGAAGAGTAAACGGAACCGAGATTAAAGTTAATCTATGTTGGTGAAAATGGGCATTAATAATATCACAATTTGTCCTAATTCTAACATTACAACATATAAAGTCAGTGCTCGATGTTTATCGATATGGATTACACGTAAAATTAAAAATTAGTTCTAACGTCAACAACCCCATCGCAATGTTATTTCCTTATAGCTATCTTACTGCGCGGAAACATCAAGAGTGTGGGGACAGTTTCGGAGAAACTCCATTGCTTCAGACTTCCTCAGTAAATATGACTTTCTCAAGGTCTCGTCGATGCGATCAGGAGGCAACGAACCCACCAGGTATCGAACGCGTAAAAGGTCTCGCATGAAAAGTAATGTTCAAGGACGCGTCATTATGCAGGAGATCCTTTTTCCTCCCTTTTAATTACGCGCTTCCGGCACTCCGGAACGGCTCCGCGAGTGTTCCCATTAAGAAGCGGGAAAGTAGCTCTCTGGTCGAAGTTTCTGCGGGGCCAATGCTCGCCGTGGGGCCAAAGGCGAAAGAGTACAGAGAAAGAGAGAGAGCGCATAACTAGATCCAACCTCGAACCCGACACGAAGAGTCCAAGGGAATATCTATAAAAGCACCACGTTCCTCCCTATTCCCCTGAACTTGGTCTCCAACGCGTCGTATTTATAGATGCCGCGAGACGCCGTGTGTACGCACCACGTGGTTTACATACGCGCGCCGTGAAGGATTAGATTATAACGGGTAGCCACGAGGAAGGAAATCCTCGGATCAGTAGTCTGAGAGAGCTTGCACATGCTTTGACACACAATATAAATTACCACTCTGTTTAATGTTGCCTGTTATAAAAACTTAGTAAATCGTAGCTGATTCTGTGGCATATATGTAAAGACTTCCTAAATTTCTCTTTATAATTTTAAATTTGGAGAGTGTATAATTAATTTTTTTTTATTTGTTAACTAAAACGTAGCAAATGATAAATCACTATAAAAAATAATTGTATTTATAATTAGTTCTCAAAATATTTTTTTAACGAATAATACGTGACACATCGTCTTTAGAAAGAAGATAAACAAAACTGTAGAGAAGTAGCTACGTTCATGCGATGATGAAGTCGAGAAAAAATTAGATAAAAAAAATTCTTAATTAGATTTGTCTTACGGATTCACTTATGAATCGGTCAGATCAAATTGCTTTCCACGGAGGGAGACGCGGAGAAGTGACCCTTGTCAGGTGACCTAAGAGGTGTTGTCGATAATCATCCGGAAAGGGGACCAGCCACCTTATACTTCCTAAGTGGAAGGAGGCGCTTCGTAGTGACCCTTGGTCAGGTAGCCGATGGAGAGTCTCGGTCCATCCCCTCTTCCTGCTTACCGACAAGTGAAACGGCCGACAAAGCGTATAATAATACGAGCAGATTATCGTTTCGAAAGGTGTTCGCACCTCGGGAGGAGGGTCTCGGACAATAGTGGACAATGGACCAGGAAACCGACACCGCAAACAACATAAATTTTCCTCGCAGCGCCTCCTCATCGCATGGACAGTTTCGACTTACCGAAGACGGACACCTCCGTGCCCTTCTTCCTTTTTTTACGAGTGCAACTCGATGCTGTCCCCTGTGCTTTTCTTCGGGGCAATCGTCTTTCCCCGCGACAAGACCGGCCGGCCACCGTGCTTGTAAATCCATTATTTTGAATAAAAGTCAAAAAACGACCCGATCTTCTTCAAAGTCTATTCTGTCCCCTATAGAATCGCTATTTGAGGGGACAAAATATTTTCGCTTGTGGCGACATTAAGACGATGAAAGGATTTATCTGCGGCGCACAACAAAATATTTCTTCCTTTTCTCTCGATCTTCTAAATTTAATCTCTTTAATGGAATACTTTCCATTCCAATGAATCTCAATAAAAGTTTAAATCAACGTTGTGGGAATTTTCTGGATACTTCGCATATCACCAACATTCTTTAACTATTAAGCGAATTTTTCAGTTTTCCAACTGTTTCTTCTTATGTTACATAAAGTATATGGATATAGAACGAATGTGAAAAAAGCGAAGAACATAATTTAGCCGATCCGTCGCGCATCTCAGTTTTACAAGATATCGATCGTATTTTTCCGTTTATCATTTATATTCGCATTCGTCGTGAGAAGACGACTGTTCGCACGCTGTCTCGCGATCTTAACCCCTTTTTAAGAGTGGGTGTACCACAGAGGCCAATAAGCCGGGTCGACGAGTTTCGCGAACGAACCAGACGACATCGTATTTCAGCCGAAATTGCCCACCGGCAGATTGGATGGACGATATACAGCCCCGTTGTTGCCGAGTTCGGCGAAGATGTGGAGAAACTGTATCGATGTCGTCTGTCCTGGCGGTAGGACCAGGAGGATTGAAGGAGAGTCCGATGAGTAATTAATGCCTGTCCCGTGTAGTCTGTCCCATTTTCCCCTGTAACTAGTTCGATGCTCCGTATCGAAAACGTAGTTTTCTGTTCTACTTCACTTTACCAATTTCTTTTTGATATATTTAATAATTAACGTGACGCGAACTAGCCGAACTTGCTTCGCGGAGGATTGAGCTTTAATAATTTTCGCGCACCATCATATCTGCTAATTTTAGCAATGATTTGAATTGACATAAAATTCGCGTTCGATGAAACGATATTTAAAATTAATTGTCAGCGTTTATTCTTATTTAATTTTGTTCATCTCGCTATTCTTATAGCGGATAGTTTAAATTTCGTGTTTTCGTATTTTAAGAAAAGTCTTTTCTTTCTTATTCACTATTTTATTCTCTTCTACTATCTTCTCTTCTACTCCGTCTTATAATCTATATTATAATTTTAATTTTCGAAAACTTTTTCTCTTATAATAATTAAAAAATTACGGGAAAATGTTTTCTATTTTTTTTCTTATCTAAGAAAAAAGGTTATCATGATAAATGTTGATATTCAGTAGCGAACATCAATGCGACATCAGACAATGATGAAAAGTGGTGCCATCTCGATGTCGGTCTTTAAACTGATTGATTTCTCGAATGCATTATTAATTAAAATATATTAATGAGAATATCGTATCATTAATTCCAAGTGAAACTCTCACATTAGTCATACCGCGATAAATCAATAATACCTCCATTTAATTTCTCTTATTAGATCGATATATATTATATGTTAATTGAATTTGTTCATCAAATATAACAATAAAAACCTCAATATTAAATAATATAATATTATTTTTACTTGAAAACTTCGATTTGATTAATAATACTAAAATCCTCATGCGAATATTGGTAATGTTACCAAGACGTTTTGCTTGGTTAAATATAACTCAAAACTTGCACCTCGAATATCATATCTATTTGCTATATGCGCCTTCTCCGCAAAGCACAAGCTTGCAAGCTTTTTCTTCAATCGGTGTCATCATGCATGAAAAATCGAAAGTCTTCGCCTTACCTGGTCGCGTGCTGGATCTTGATGCAAAAGAAAAAGAGGAGAAAGGATGGAGAAGAGGGATCATGAGAGGGAGACGAAGGAAAGGGTTCGCCACGCGCCTGGCACCCTAAAGGTTAATCTAGAAAATCAAATCAAAGCGGTTTTTTGGTCGAGAGACTTGCCGGAGACGCGGTAGAAGTAAGAGGAGAGGACGGATCCGTGAGAGGATGGGAGGGTGACGTGAGAGAAAGGAGACGCGAGGAGGAGACGAAGGGCTTCCGACGAGCCGCGCATCACAGACAATATTCAACACGTACGCCATACGCAAAAGGCGCATATGCCGCGCACGTGCCGGCGGGGGGAAAAGCTTTAGCGCTCTGTTTGCTAAATAACATCCTCGTGAGTACCTCGAGACTAGATACGGGGCGAGCAAGAAACCCTTCTCGCGGGTCAGCGGGTGTAATTGCGCGCTTATTAACCTTTGCCGCGCGGTGTCTGCCTATCAGAAGAGCTCCGCTTTAAATTAACATAATTAACTTTCATGCGTTCTCGAACTATTTCTGCGTGTCATTGAACTGAATATTGTAGACATTGAATATCGTAGTTATCCACATTTTCTGGATAATTATTATGTTTATAATAATTATATAAAAAGGAAAGGATTTTTATCTGATTTAAATTCAACTCTAATTTTAATTAAATAACTTTAATATTGATAATTTTTCTGAAAAATAATACATACATCGATCGTAAGAAAATAACTTCGAAAAATATTAATATGCTGCTCTGCGAAAATAATTAATATATACAAAAAATTGTTAGAATCTGTAATAATTCTAAAACAGAAAAGCAAATGCTCGTAAACTGATTTGAATGATTGCCGCGATGATCATCATTCATGACGAACCGCAAACGCGAATGGACAAAGTCCTGTAATTTAAGAACCTTTCGACGATGAATGTGGGCTGATCAATTGATTATTCGGCTTCTGAAATAGCTTGAAAGCTTATTGCATTGTCACGATATCTCCGATGACTCTAATGACTAGAACATTATATGGTTATTACACGTGGTCAAAAACAAAGCGCAAGTAGCGAGTGATTTACTGCAGCGTTAGATTACAGTGATGTCTTGTTATTTAGAATTTGTAAAAGACGTGCGATAAAACGATGGCCTTAATGATATTATCTTGACATCGGCAATGATATATAATTTCGTATTCGAAAGAATATCTCGCTGTTTAAAAAACGAATACAAATATATAATAACAAGCTCGTACATCACTATAAAGCATTCATAAAAGTTTCTACTATCAGCGACGTACACAAGCGTGTATACTTTTCATATCACAAAATCATACAATTGAAGCCTAATGAGTTTAATATATTGAGGGAATCTGCATATCAACAATTCTATATTTAAATCATAGTAAGCCAAATTAATTTTTTATAATTAATTTATTTTCAAATATTTTATTGGTTTTATGCTCTCTTTTCCAGCAACTTTTGCTAAATTTTCGTTTCGAAACGTTTAATAACGCGACAATTGCCGTCAACTTCGCGAGAATGCAGTTGCGAATGTCGGGTGACCAGATAATTCATATACAGACATGTCTCTTTTGCACGGTGCGTCATTATGGGAAAGTGATTGATAGGATATGATAGTTGCCATTCGACATGCGCGAGTAAATACGCGATCTATTTGCCGCCGCCTGTCTACGCACGTAAAAGGCAACATGGGATAGCGAGCAGGCGGGTAATCGAGATAGATACGCGATACACGCATCGTTTCGAGGAAAAGAATAATCCAACATTTGCAAATACGGATTTAAAGACTCGAAAGTTGAAACAGAAACACGATAATTCGCCGCCAAGTCCGCCGCATTTCCTTTAATTATTATGATCGAATCTTCATTTTGCATTTTGAAAATTTTTTCTACTAGTCGATCCATTCTCGATTTAATCATCATAAAAAAAGAAATGAGGTCTTATTTAACGCCGGCGAGAACTCACCTTGATGCGAACGATGGACGATATCATTCGTGCCATCATCGATTCATCGGTAATTCAAGTAAGCTGCGGTAGAACGATGAGATGAAACGAAGCACATCCATCATCATCGTCGCATCGACGTTCACGAGGCCGTCACTTTGTTGTCAGCCGTCAGGTAGTTGGCCGAAAAGTAAACAGGACTTTCTTAGTTATCGCATGAAAAACAGCGGTCCTTTCTCGGTATTCTAGAGGTCGATTCAAATCAAAGAGAAATCGATCTCGATTGTCTCAAATGTCTTAGAAATGACTATTGATAAAGAGAATCTTTCGACACTGACACTATCTTTCATTAATTTCGCTTCAGGGTGGTAGATACGCAAATTCATGAATTCGCGATCTTGTCCATCGCGATGTCATCTTTCTCCTCCTAATCGCGAAGATCGATTTGTCGTGCGCTGTTATCGGTCCTCATCGTCTTAGAAACCATGGCGTTGTTCGTCGTCACTCGCGAATCGACATGGCCCATTGATCTATCGATCTTTACGTTATTCTGTGACGAAGGTCAGCCAATAGAAATAATTGGGATGTGAGGGGATAATCGGTGCCGAAGAAATATTCCAGTATCTTTTCGCGGCGGCGTCATCGCGCGAACTAAAGAATATCGCAGTTGTAATTAAGAAAACGGAGCCGCCGCCACCGCCGCCGTCGCCGGCGTCGCCGCCGTTCCGTGAAGGCGAGGGGGTGCCTCGCGGGCGTCGCGGGGGCGGGTGTTGTCGACGGGGGATAGCAGTTGCGGGGGTGGAAAAGTCTGTGAAAAACGCGCGCATGACAATGCCGCCCTTTCTAGCCCACCCCGCGCCTTCCACCGCATCACCTTCTTCTCCTCCTCTTCTTCTTTCTCCTCCTCCTCCTCTTCCACCTCTGCTTCCTGCTTTTCTCCGACTCCTTCTCCACCACCTTCGCCGCCTCCACTCTCCTCGTCTGGTGGGGGCTGTCGGGAACTAATTAAAAATTCAACCGACGAGTTACCCGAAGACGTTGGCCTTCCATCCCTCTTTTCCCTCTTTCGCTCTCGTTCGACCTCTTCTTCTCCCCCTAGTTCATTCACTCACACACACACTTTCTCTTTCTCCTTGTACCTCATCCTTCTCTCTCTCTCTCTCTCTCTCTCTCTCTCTCTCTCTCTCTCTCTCTCTCTCTCTCTCTCTCTCTCTCTCTCTCTCCCTCCCTCCCCTTCTCTTCTCCTCTTTCTCTCGTACTTAACTTTCTCGCGCTTTTCGTAGCTTTTTTACCTTCCCTCCGTCCTCGGCCACGCGACCGACGATCCTTTTCACTTTTTTTTGTTGCACGCCACGAGGAACAGTCGTGCGCTTACCTCATCGACAGGTTGCCCTCTTCATCGAGACGCGGGTGTTTTTTTTCAAGGAAACGGAGTTAATTATCGGATCGTGACCGGAATACCGACTCGATGCGAAAGACTTGTATTATGACTACCGCATTCAATTCTTCTCCTCACAGAAAGCATCGCTTGCAAAGAAATTAATCGTGAAAGGATTTGATTTTGAAATTCGCCGTTCCCCATCGCTTTATTTTTACCATGACGTAGAGCGCACCGACGACATAACGCCATTGAATTGAAACGAATCATAAAATGATTAGGATCGAAGTAGAGCGTGCCGGACTTGCGTGACTCGATTGAAAACGATTTACGACGATTCGATCACGGATCGCCGTGGAAGGATTTGCGGGCCGCCGATGAGCGCCGAGAGTTTCTCGTTACAAATGGCACGGATTTGTCGACGGCGGTTAACAATCAGGAGATAGATTGCTTTTGATCTGCTCTCGAAGAAAACTTAAAATCGAGTTACGTCGACATAATCGATTGGATCCACAAATAATTATGCTTCTGATTAACAATGTTTTCTTTACATTGAAAAATTAATATTAAAAATCTGAGAAGAATGCAGAACATCCTAATGTATGAAATATTTTATGATTTAAACAAAAAAAATTTTATTTTACTATTTTTTTTAATATTAATAAAAATGTGTGTGTGGGGAGGGGTACACAATAAGCATACACAATAAGTATAAAACAGGAATTTAAAACAGAATAAAAAATATCTTATATATTTGTTTGTTAAACTTTTGTTGAAAAGAATTTTTTTGAAACCAGACGATTAAGTTACAAATATTTGTGTTTTGGACATTTGTGCGACTAGTTGAAATTTGAAAGTTTTGTATTTTTAATCAAGGAGCTATTGTTTTCTGTTTCGATAAATATAATTATGCTGATTTCTTTTGTTTTTTTTCTTTCGATTTCTTTCCAATTTTGATTCCACAAAGAATAAACATATAAATTATACATAAAGTTAACTAACGCAGATGAAACCAATCTGGTCTATTTATTTTTCTTATAGATATTTATTGATAATACAATTATGTCTTCTAATTATCAAAAACATTGATTATTTCATTTCAGAACCAATCAGATCGAGAGGAAATAATAAAGAATTATATTATCAAATTTAATCTAATCGCAGTAACGAGAATTATATTATCAAATCTAATCTAATCGCACCATTTATGACACGACAGTGTAAAAGTCGTGTAAAAAAACATCATAAATCGTATGGTGACTTTTGATATCTTTTAGTAACAATTTTAATAATTTGTTGTTTTGTTACTTTCAACCGCGTGACACAATTAAATATGCTCGTAAACATGATTTTGAGCGCATTGTCTTCACAAACATGATAAATATCACGCATTTAGCATGTGTCTAATGTGTTTTCGCACCGTCGCAGCGTCAGTCGCCACGAGCATTTCGCTTCCATGTCAATTAAATCTAAAGTGATCCGCGAAGTGGCCGCTATCGTGTTGTCATACTTTAGCATTTTTTTTTTAGCATTCTTGCCAAAATTTATATCGGCATATAAACACGAAAGAAAGAGCTCGTATCGCCGGGCAAGCGTGACATTTCGCGGAAATGCGATTTTTTGTTGTCACTCACCTTGCGCGATCCTGACCGCGGGCATTTTGATCCTCATGGTGGCGTTCGCGATCTTCGACTCTTGTCACGTAACACTGTCTCTTGAAGAACGAGCCTCAGCTCCGGGAGTCCAGGACGGAAAGGGGTTGCAGTTGTTGTAGGGACCAAGAGCCAGTTGTTACCTTCCGATCTCCTGAATCACATCCGCGGGGACGAGATGAGGAAGGAGGAAGCGACAAGCGTCGGTGACAGAACAACAGGACAAAGGACCCGATCCCGATCTCGGCCGTCGTCACGCTTCCGCCCTCCTCCCTCTCACCTCCGCCGCGTGTTTTCGCCCTCCGCGAGAGGGTCCATCCGATTTTCCCGGGATATCGAAACACTGTCCTCACGTTCTTCTCTTTCCTAGGGACACGCCGTGTCCAGTTCTTTCTATCGCGATTCGTGCTCTCTTATGCAACTATCCGATTTCGCGCACCTAGGCACCGCAAACCTGGACACTTCTTCGTCAACTAATGTCGGTCCTCATGTTCCTCATTGGCCGCATCTCTTCGCGATCGCACCGCGTTCACCACAGCGAGAAATACCCGCGACATATATGACACCGCGACTCTGCGAATGACGGTGTCGATATCAAGCTGACCGAGTGACTAACTGACCGGAACGATCAGCGCGCACAGGTGCGGGATGACGTATAGGTACCCGTCCGGCGGGAACGGTGGCACCTTCGCGATTGACAGTAGTTCTATGTGTCGACTCTTCACCGACCGATTTCCCTGCGGCACCTGCGAAACCGATGTTACGCCGACACGCGGCACGACCGCAGGCACTTTAGTCACACCGAATGCGGTATTCGTCGCCGCGGTCAACAAGAGTTCATAGTCACAGTCGATTCCCCACAGTGAATTCACAACATCCGTTGCGGAATTGCTTCTCGTTGACCGCTCGCTCGCTGCTGTCACCTTCGAACTTCGCCGATACGGTAGCAAAGTGAATAGAAGAAAAAAAGGAAAATATAAACAAGTCCAAAAGCGTCGCGCCGCAAGTGTCCCGCAGTGTCGCGGCGCGATGTTTCACGCGAGTTCGATGAACCGAGGTTCCCAGACGGTCGTCGTCCGGCGGTATCCTCAAATCCTTTGACGTCTCTCTTCTCTCCGTAGCTTCCGTTTTTTTTTTCTATTTTTAATTGCCGGCAGTCGGCGTGGTGCACCCGCGGTTCCTGGACCACGCGCGATCACGATGACGCGATGTCGACGTGCGACGATACCGCGTCCTCGTCCGACCTCGACGGGCTGATGTGGCTGTCTGGTGCGGCGACCTGGTGGCGACGGCGCGGGTGCTGGTTGCCTGATGCCGGCGTGGACCAGAGCGACGACGGTCCAGCATGGGTCGTATCGCCGAGTGGACTGTGCCGGACTGTGCGCGCCTCTAGTCGTGTGCCGTACGGGACCTGGTGTGTGTCGGGCACTGCGCTCGCTTCGGACGCGCTCGGTTCGCCTCGGCGCCGAGGCCGGACACCCCACGCGCTCTCGGGGTAGTTTTCACCCCCCGTGGTGGGGGTAACGCTTCCTCTCTCTTTCTCCCTGTCTCTCGCTCTCTCCCCCTCCCTACGTCGCGCTCCCCTTCTGCACCTCTCCCCGATTCTTCTCCCTCGCTTTCGTTCTCTCTCCCTTCCACTCGCGAGCGTTCGTTGTAGCCGCGTACACCTACGAATCCGCATACACGCGCCCGCGCGTTTGTCTTTCCTCGTTTATCGTCGGGCGTTCAGATTCGCCTCTCTCTCTTTCCGTCTCCTCTCGCTCACTGATACCGGCGTTGGCGTTCGTCGTCCTTGTTGCGCGGGAGATAACCGCGAAGAGGGAGATCGCATCTTCTCTCGCGAGTATCTCTAACGCGATAGGTAGTAGGGGAAAGGCGCGCTTTTTCCGAAACGCAACCCTTCCTCTGCGTCGTGACGCGACGCGGCGGATACGATTTTTCCGGCAAGTTCCAACGGACACGAGGAACCAACGGTTCCGTATCCGTCGCGAAAAAAATCCACGTTGTATACAGAATGTTCGAGAAACAAGTGTGAAACGCTACGTTAAGCATTTTTATCGAAATTGACATTTTTATCGAATTTTGCATTTATTTAATCTGCTTTTGATAGGACAGTGACTTGATATTATAATTTACTAATATTCTTGCAACTATCTTCAATGTTAAATAAATCCTTAATTAAATTGCGATTTAGATTTTTGCAAAATTTGACGAACACATTATTTGTACTTCTGCTACAATTTTCTTGTCGATCACTATGTATATGTATTCACGAAAGCAAATGAAAAAATTGTTTGAAAATATGTTGAGAGCGCAGCCTTCATAGTCTCGACGCGATTAATGCTGACCAAGCGTTTAAGTTCCCGCAATATCCAACCGTATTAATGTTGCTTGGAACGATGCCAAGTTTTCGTTGCTGATCGTTGCCGCACTCGTTACACCCGCGATGAGTTTCTGTAGCAGAATTCCGGCGCGTGACAAATTGCTTCAAGTTACTTTTACTAACTACAGACTTTTTCGAAGTTGCAAATCTAACTATACCTTATAACTATACCTTATCAAAACACGAAAGACAGAAGTTCCGCGAACAGAATTTATTTCAGTACCATTAAAAATGTAATTATAAACACTGTCACAATACATAACACATTTAATGCAATAGGAAATGTTAATTAATCTTTGTCTAATCTTTGGTTTAATTAAACTTTTTTTTAAATATATATTTCCTATATTTATGACACAAAATAAAAATTCAGATATAAATACATAATACGATAATAATAAATTTAAATATTTTATTATACATACTATTCGAAATTGGTTTAGTTCTTACATTATTACTGTTTACGAAATTGAAGGAAAAATTATATACCAACCATCAAGCGACGCAATGATGTATTAAATGCATAGGTTTCAGCCAGATTTACGAACTGATCGTGCTAGCAGTGCGATGCACGCTCGTCGTCCCTCGAACTCGCCGTAAACACACGGCGTCGAATCACAGAGAAAGCGGAGAGGAGCACACAGAAGTACCTGCTCTCTCACATTAATTATTCCGCGACTAAAACCCCTCATTCTACTTGTGGGATCGATATCCGCGACGCGGATCTTTCCACGTTGGGATTACTCACCGGAGGATCTCGATCCTGCAACCAGGCGAGCGGGATAAGATGCGGAACTGAGGTAGAGAGAGAGAGGGTGAGAGAGAGAGAGAGAGAGAGAGAAAGACAGAGAGGAGAGGTAGAATGGAAAGAGACGCGAACATGGCGAAGAATCTCGCATTATCCTGGATACGAGACGTTCATCCGTCTACAAAGAGACACGACGCGGTGGTCGCGATAGGAAGTTCGAAGTTTCAAAGGAAGCGTGTACAGCTTACACCATACGTACGCGTATTCATGTATCTCACGTATTACGTATACACGACGTCGTGTCTCTCTCTCATCTCCGGTTCGTGGTGACGGACCACGCGATAGGATGCGCCCTTTAATTTTCCGCCGGGTGAAGAGGACGATCTCTTTTCTACTTTCCTCGAGTCGAACGATGAAGAAGGGCAGGAGAAGTGAGAAGGGCGCCGAAAATGCTTCCCAGGCCTCAGACGCAGCCTGTTTCTCAGTGGAGGCGTCTCTGAAGTGACTTTTAACAATCCCCAAAAAATTATCTAGTGCTGGCCCTAAGCGTTTCGGGCCTCCTGGACAATGTTTTGTGGCCCGGTCACGTATCTCGACTAGCCAATCTGGGAAAGAACGAGAAAGATTTCGAAAGGACAAGAATTTAATTTATTTTTCCGATTAACCTCATGAATCCTGCATTTGACACCCAACTATCTTAATTGTTTACTGATAAATATAACAAAAAAATATATTAGAATTTTCCCGAAGAGAAAGAGCGACAGAACAAAAGAGAATATAAAAATAGCGACGCGATAGCTTCAATCTTAGAAAGTTTGACTGCAGGCAGAAGAAATTCACATTTTGGTTTTATATGAATAATTTGAGGTATTTTCATAATCTTTTTTTAAACGAAAAGAGGTCAAAGAGATTTCTCCGTGTTCTAAGAATCGCAGTACAAATTTTTCTGTTCAAACAATGTAGTCAATATGGCGACATCGTGATCGCGTCTAATCGATTGATCTCGACGTTCAGGAGATCTGATTACTACTATTGCGACTGTCGAATGTATGCGAGATTTCACAATAAAGAGTAATGAATGCACGGCATGTGAATTAACAGTGTAAGTTTAAATCCGGTGAAGTGTTTCAAAGATTAATCCGCATTCTTTACGACGTTTGCATAAACATTGTGGATTAGCGCTTATTTAAATGTACAATATTATCTTCTCTTGTTTTTATTGAGATCACTCCATGACTTTGAAACGAATAGTTTTTAGAAGCGATTCAATTAAGAGAATTCATTCAAACATGTTAGATTCATGACAAGTGCATTTTGACACTGATGCACGATGAGATATCGCATATATGCGCGATCGTATGCAATAATTTATTTGATGCATCGAACGAACGCGAGCTGCGCAAGTATGAGCGGTAGAGAGTGTCTCTTTCGGTTAGATTGTCTGCACCGGATGAATTAACGAATCCAGATCGCGCGAGGAAAGTTTCCGACGCGCAATTTAGCGAGTGCCTTTCGCGGGCATCGCGTCGGGAGGACCGCGCGCATTTATACGATGCGCTCGCGAATTTATATGCGCCGCATCCAGTTTGTATATCTTATTTACGGCAGTGTTAGATAGATAGTATCGCTCGTTTGGAATGCATAAGTTATCAAGCGGTTTATTACGGGCGCACACGTTAGGGTACACTTTGACTCGTCCTGCACTGGCAGAAGGAGAGAGAGGGAGAATGAGAAAAGAAGAATGGGAAGGAGAAAGAGAAAGAGAGAGAGAGAAAGAGAGAGAAAGAGAGAATGCACTCCAAGTGCACCTCGCATGTATCTCTAGAAAAGGCAGCGATCCGTTGACCCGTGTGAAACTCCCACATTCATTATCGCGGGGCCACTGTATTCCGGACAACCGCAAGTTCATAGAATTTTTCCGCGCTCTATGCCTCTCGGCTCACGCGTGTTTCTGCGATTCTTCTTTAGACCGTGCAGACAGCACGGTTCCCCAACAAGACGCTCCTTCCGTAGCCTGTAACGAAATAGTCGAATAGAAAAGAAATTGACAGAGAGCCCAGTTCCGACAGATTGTGTTGTCTGAAGTCTCTCCGACTTCGAAAACAATTCTAAAATATTCAACTTTCTATATTCATCCCAATTTTGTTGATTAATATTTAAGTTCTTTAATTAGAGATCGGATGTAAACATCGTAAACAAGAATATTTTACAAAATTTATAACGTTAAAATTTGATAATGACATCATTAGAAAATTTTATTAATTAGAGATATTAATTGACTAATTTATATATTAAATAATATCTAAGTAATGTTTAATCAACAATCAAGTTATTGTAAAAAGAGTTGAAAGAATTCTTTATTATGTCAATCGATAATATATAAAAAATCAATCTCTCTAATTTCAAAAATTAGAAATTTTATTTTATAATACAAATTTCCATCTACACATATATGATTCTTTTTAATTCATTTATTTTCTGCTGAAGAAACACTCTCACTTGAACTATTATGTTTTCCGGAGCATTCTGAATCGGTTCTGTTGTATGACGACACATGCCCCCGTACATTGGCGCGTTCATCTAGTTAAGTCAAACAATACCAACAGACCGCGATAATGTACTCGTCACGCGCCCGCCGAAGTGTGTCGCCGATACGACCACCGGGTGATCTGCGATAGCACAATGGCATACAGTTGCGAGATGTTGCGTCTTCTCGGCTCAGTTCTTTGCCGTGGCGTATGACAAATACTGTTCCAGTTTCCTTCGTCTTTCTAATCGTTTGTATGATAAATATTTCCCGATAAAAAAAAGCATGAAAATATTTTTATATTTAACTTTTTCATCGATTCCTCTTTCGTCGGACGATTATTTATCCTCCGATACTCCCAGCCTCTCTCGGCCGCAATGATTATTACCCAAGCCGCATTTCCGACAGATGCGGCCGAACACATCGTTCGGAATAAAGAAGCGAGTTGGGCGCGAGCCGGGCAAACCAAGGGACCCTCGGTGTTGCAGGACGTTAATTTCGGACACCCGTTACTGGGAGACGAGCCGTCCAAAGGGTGAAAAAACCGTGACTGCGTGGACCGTCTTGGTGACGATGCCCGCGCGTTATCCTCCTCTCCTCCCTCTTCGCAACTCTCCTACTCATGATCCCTGCCCTAACAACGCATCCTGTTCGGGGTTTTAAAGATTATTTTTACTTCGGGACAAAAAAGATCTGTCTGGCGACTCGGCGACGTGCACATGTGCCTCGCACCGACGACGACGACGACGACGACCACGACGACGACGACAACGACGACGACGACCAAGACGGTGACGAGGAGGAGGTCCAATGGTTTCGGCCGCGCTCCCGTTGCCCGCGTCCAGCTCTTCGTGGGAGTTTATCGTTCCCTTCCCCGCGACTTGCTCCTCGGCTCCCCTTGATGCCACCACGAAAGAGGGACAAGGAGGTCCGAAGATAAAAGCAAAGCGATTTCTAAAGGCGACTGCGCGCCGGCGCTGGTAATCGTATCGGTAACCGGAGATGGTCAAGAGATCACCCGAAACCATATTACGAACTATCCTCCGAACTGTCTTTGAACATTTTACATTTTTTTGCAAGACTTTGATAAATCATAACAATTAAATAATTTTTCTGAATGCAAATTATGCTTTATTGAAATAAGTACTTCGTGTTATTGCAAAACATTTAATACTGCTTTTTCTCAGCACATTCTATTCAGTCGAATTTGTATATTTTTTTAATGGTGTAATTTTTAGGACAGCAGTTACAGCAGCAATTTTATAATAAATGTACGTTGTCGTATCGATTATAATACAATGCGTGATTCAATCGTTAAGCGTCTTCTTTGTCTCTCCGATGACCAGAACTTTCAAAGAAGCAATTGACCATGCGAACGCGCGATCTATTCGTGGCTACGCCACTGCGGCATGTGTTGTGCTCGAGAAGAGACAGTTACCAAATATAACCAGAGGACGGACCCCTTACCAAGGGTGTTTAGAAGTTTTCTTCCTTGTCGCAAGGGTTAGCCCCGGTCCTCGTGCACGCGCGCACGGGAACGGCCCATTTTTCTCGGAAAGTCCCCATCGGCATGCACGCACGGGAAATCGGCCACCCTACGCCGCCTTATCGTTTTTCCTCCGGCCGCGGGATATTTCTGGAAGAGCCCTCGTAACCGGATATGCCCCGACTAGCCGCCCAGCAAATTTTTGACAATCGTCAACCGCGTCGCGTTGCGCCGCCGAAATTCGCGCGAACTTTGGAAGTCGAACCAATCACTAATTTCGATACATTCTACATACTTTACATAGATCTTTTGATGTCGCTTTCTTTTTTTTAAATAAACTATTTGAATGGTGATATAAATATTTTTAATAATATATATATAATATATATTAGGAACATTCCTAGAAAATATCTTAAAAGAATATAAAATATATATATATATAAACTCATTTCTTTATCGAGAAGTTTGTTAATCTGATCAACAGTATTGAAATTTTATTAATCAAGAAAATATGCATGCGGTAATGTTTTTTTAAAGATGGCGAATTTGAAAAATCGATAGGTCGAAAAGCTATATAAGAAAGTACGTGCGCGCGTATTTTTTAAAAGTTTTTATTTTTTTTAACGAGAGTTTGCGTGGCAAAAAACTTTCGGATTGATGTGTATTGGTACATATACATTGACGATGTCTGTTCGATCATCGCGAATGATTAACATCGCGAGGAATTTCACATTCTCATGGGATATCTTTCCGGGCGAGGACAGGGGCAGTCATCATCGATGATTTAATGGTGCACTAAATCAGGATGGAACTAAACGAAGAGAGCGAGAGGAAAGGACATAGAGAGAAAGAAAAAGAGCGAGGGAAAGAGAGACGAGAAAAAGAGAGAATCTATTTATTATTTTAGACCAAACAATGTTAGGACATAAATAACTATAAACAAAATGTATATAAAAAATAATAATAAAGATATCAATGTACATATGCAAAACATACATTATACGATATATAATTATGTATATAATGTGAAAAAATAATGAAGAAATAATAAATTATTATAATTTAATAAGTTTCTCTTTCTCTTTCTCTGTCTCTCTCGTTTAAATTTTTGATAGGAAGTGAGATTAATTTCGTAGATTATTTGAGATGTTTGTCGATGAATCTATCTTTATCTTCAATATACAGATTTTATGACACAAATTTTGATTCATATTGCCAACTAGTTTTATATATATATATGCTTCGTTGAATTTGCATTATAATCGTTTGTAAGACGAATTATAATTATCTGCAAGATCGTTGAACTCATTGTCAGATCTCAAAATTTTAATTTAACTTCCAGCGTAATCTAATTTCCGTCACCACAGATGGCGAAGTGGGTCACGCTAGATTCTGGTAGTGAACCTAGTCCACTTTGTTCAGAATTAATGAGATCCATACAATCGCTGTCTATCAATGTGGCCCAATAAAACGAGTCAGAAGTTCGTTTAATATAAACTATTTCACGTTTTATTTTAGATCTGTTACTCAGTCCGTCTCTTATGCTACTGTATGCAATTATATTATACATAGATGAAGACTTCGAATAATATTTTAATGTACAATGATAAAATAAAACTCTTAATTGAGAAAATTGTTAATTATTTCCGGTTGAAGACACACGCATACACACATTAAAGTTATTCATTATTTTGAATGTTTTATAATTTATACATGCATTTTTCCGTTTTGTCAACTTCAGGTTTAGAATTATAAATTACTTTTCTAATTATTATAACTACCACGCATCTTGCGATTTATCGAAAAAAATCGTGTCTAGTAATAATTACAACTCTCCCGATATTTTGTCGGCGCACCTGGTGCGCGACGTCGACGTTCGATGTTGGTCCACGGACTCCCGTTTTTTCCCATGTCCATTTTTGCATAAAAAAATTCTCACCGCGCCGGCTTTCGCACGGCCCACCGCGGCGCACCGGAAAAAAACATCCTGCGCTCCTCTCGGGGTAACGCACCGTCGCGCCGGTGCTGCTCTAGGTGCATTCCTCTATCACGATACATAGTGTGTACGCGGCGCGAACGGGCATTGTGGGGTGGTGGGAGCCACTATCGAGGGTGCCCGAGTATTTTTTTTCTTTTGCTTCTAGGGGCCAATAAAGATGGCGAGGAAAGGGGGGATCAGAGCGCCAGAACTGTATAGGGCGGAAACACCTTGTGAACGGAGAGAAAAACGGCGGGAACGAGGAGAGAGGGACGTACTAGACAGAGAGGGAAGGAGGGAGGGAGGAAACGACCCTTACGGTACCCCGAATGGCACAGATTCTTCTCAGCGACGGAAGGTGCAAAAAAACGATTTTCGGGAGGGGAGTAAAAAAACTAAAATACTGCTAGGTTGTTAGCCCGAGTCCACATAGCCGCACGGTGGATCGATGAAAAGCCGATGGCGGACTAGCCGCTGAAAAATTTCGGGAAAACGCACGGTTGCGTCTCCCGTTCGTGAGAACGGACCACAGTTGGCGTGGCACTGACTTAAAAAAAATCTCTGTTTCGGGATAACGGCATCGTCATAAGAAAGATGTTTCACGTGACACCTGAATTGTTTCTTAAACAGTTCGATTAACTGTAAACATCATTACCGCGGTATTAAAAAATATTCTACAATTATATGACCAATTAAAAATAAGTTATGATTTATTAAAATAGAAATTTTCTTAATACATTTTGTTTCAAGAACGAATTCTTTTTTAAAGAAGGCATCATATAATCTGCGATAGTATAGAAAAAAATATGCATAACGCGTTATTAACTAGATTCTCATGACTACTCATGTATCGATTCAGCTCTTGACAAGTAATTTTACTAATTTATGTAAAAATGTCATCCGTTCGCAATTCATCCATATTGCATTTTTAAGCCGCGTTATAGAGACAATTTTTTTATAAAATATCATTTATTATTCGGTCATTCTTCTTATAGACCATTTCTAGTAGGCTGCATCGGCGTCATCGAACCGATTCTCATAGATGTGAATCTCGTTCTAGACATAGAGAGCTACTAGCTGAGATCTTAAACTCGGCCTTAAGCCATTACCCCCGGATGATGGGATCCCTCGATCTCCTCTCTGTTCTCCATCCGTCTTCCTTCCTCTCGAGTGCATTCTCCGTGGATCGTCTCTCGTCTGCCGTCTCACCGTACGCGCATCCTTCTTCCTCTTTTCTGACCTAACCCCTCCTCATAGATCCTGCATCTTGGCCGCCCCTTCCGTAGCGGCAGATGGCCGGCCAAGGGGTAAGAAAAAAATCCTAGGGCCCCGAAAAAGGAGGAGGTATATAAAAAGCGATCTGAGGAAAAAAAGTGGGAGGGGTGGGGCGCCGGGGGCGACATGAACCACGTGTGTTCTTGAAAATTTTCCCGAGCGAGGACCCTGTCCTTCATCGTCCAATATGGCCGATCGCCCTCTTCGATCGAATTTCGACCATTCATCGAGATTGATTATACGATCGAGCTTTCATTCTTCGTTACTTCGCCGGCTCGATCGTTCGATATCCAGATCTCACATTAGCGTCTCCGGTGACGTGCCGCGTCAATTTCCGAAAAATTGACTCCTCACAGCTGGTGAATCTCCGCCGGTGAATCTCTTATTTTCTTTTTTCCTTCGTAACTCGGTTGAATTGTTCCCGTAGGAACAATTCCCTGTAGCCCATGATTTTATAAGACATAATTGTATAATTTTTCGTGATACATTTGATCGTATCAAAATATCAATTTTAATCGCAACATATCAAAAAATCTTACTTTTACTTCTAAATCTAAATATATAATTATAACACACAATTATTATAATATATAATTAATATACAAAATTAATGTACAATTGAAACATGCCTGATTCAAGTATGTGGAAATTCAATTTTTTTGTAGTATTTTATACGTGCATGACAACGATGTGTTTTTATTAATCGAAAATATATTCGACAATCTAATGTTTAGTCTTGCGGTTTAACTGACAAATGCACGCGTCAGAAATAAAGTTTAGGAAAATTTTATGCTAGGGCTACAATAAGATGATAAGTTCTCTGATATCTCATGCGAGAATCTCTTCGCGTAATTGTAAAGAGATCTTGCATGCTATCCCAGATTTCGGATGACTCGAGATAGATCCCAGGTAGAAAAATCGAAATTCGTAAAAAAAAAGAGTGAACAGAAGAAAGTGGAGGAGAACCGAGCGAGATGGGCGGATAGAGCGAAAGATCGTCGCTTCTGGACGCAGGCCAGCTGACCAACCGTGGGAAGACGTGATTTGGCTGGCCGCTTTTTTAAAAGGATTCGAGAAAATTACTTTTAAATTGGCGAGCCACCGGAATCCCTAGATGCACCTGAACAGGTAGGTCGGTCAGTCCCGTCGAGCGTTTCCAGAGATCCTTTCAAAAAGATTCGCCGACGACTTTTGACTTTGTCAGCCGCTAAGCGATTAAATTAAATTGTCTTTATCCACGTAGTGAACATTAAGTATATAACTGCTTATTTATTTTTTCTAAATACTTATTATTTGAAAGTTTCACAGAATGTTCATGTGACATTAATGTATTGCTATATAAAGAAATCGCGAATACGTTCACAATAAAAACTAATCTTAATTTAACCAGAAGATTTGAAAAGTGTCTGAGATCTGCGAGTAGCGTGCGATTATACGACTTTACGATCGTGCGTTTTTCGCGTGCCATCTGCTACTCGTATTTTTTCCTCGTTTTTGTTTTGTCACAACCGAGCGCCAGTCATCAGAATGGATATCGGACACCTCCTTGAAGAAGGGATTTTACAGTATTTGTAAAACACTTGAGAAGAGCCGAAAGTTTTCTTGACCGGGATATGTGGCCCGTCTCACCGAAATAAACATTGTCAAGAATATCGACGACGGACAAAACAACCTTTTTTCTTCAGCCCCCTCCCATTTGTCCTCTTTTTCTTTCTCGCCATTACTGTGTAATAAAATTCATTCGCCCATTTTCCTTCCTCTCTTTCTTCGATTTCTCGATTTCTTTTGGAAGGGAGGCTATGCATTTTTCGTGCGTTTAAAAATAGGTGATTCGCTGTACCGCAGACTGGCCAGAGGTCAGTAACTCCTTGGGCGCAAGACTGCACAAAAATAGCCGGCAAAACGGAAAAAAATAATTTCCTTCTCCCCGAGAGAACTTTCTCGTCGGCAATTTCAGATATGCAGCGTCGTCCTCGACTGAATCCGCCGTTGATTCGCAATCGCATAATTTTTTAAATTTTACTTTTTAGATGCATATATTAGAGTTTATTTAAAAAAAATTACTCATTAAATAATTTTAAATATCTTACGTGATTAAAATATCTCATTAAAATATCTAGTTAGCCCAAAATATTCAATAAAATATTTCGTATAATTGTCACAACACTATCGAGAAATATTACGTGCAATAGTTATGACATATTGTAAATATTTTCTTTCATAATATTCTTACGCCACATCTGCACACCTTAACAAAAATACGTTAAAAGCGGGGATTTAACGGCGTGCAACGATTCGGAAGGTGTCCAGTTGCATCGCACGTTCCAAAAGAAAGTCACACATTGGAAAAAGGCCTCCTTCGCCCTTTCTCCTTTCCCTCCGGATACTCGCCTCTCTTACCTCACTGGGCCCGCCGATTGCGAGATAGGTCCGAATTTGCAGCGTCAGTTCTGTCAGATTTTTCACGGTGCCGATCCCCTTTGTGGGGGGCGCTGCCCGCTTGTCATATTTGCCTATGATGGACGATTCGTCCGAGAAAGAGCTCCGCGACGTCCCCAACAGGAATGACGAACGCACTTCTCATTCAACGCGCGCACCACATTTCGGCAATTCCGCCGATCCTGATTATCGCCGCTTCCTCGGATCGGCCAGTCGAATTTTTTTTTCCTTAGGGCCCGGAACCAAGCATCGCGAACACCCTGCCTTTTCTAGGCTGAAAAGCGAATCGTCGTCGCCTCCGATTCGTGGCATTTCTCGCACGATTTGACCGCGAGAAGACCCGCAGCTGGACAGTTACGTCGTAGGTTGAGTAAAAATAGATGCCATGTCCTAGCACCCGCTTCTTTTGGTTCCCGAGACTGCAATCATTGGAATATACGAAGAAAAGACTGGATACACATGATTTTTTCAAAGTTATTTACTAAAAGAGTTGTTTGCAAAAAAAAGAGGATAAACGAATTTGAAAATTGATCAAATAAGTTCAGAAAATGATGTAAAATTATTTAGTGAAATTATTTAGTGAATTACTCGAATAAAGAATTAATTATTTTTTAATTGATAACAATATATATTTATATAATAAATCAAAAGATTATGGAAAAGAATAATAAATTTTATTAGTGTTTCGTGTGATTGACAGTAACTTATCTGTAGAATCGTCTATCCTCTAATCGTAATTGACATTAAGTTGAAAATGTCAAGTTGACATTGTAGTTATTCGTCGATACAAATCAGAATTAACATAATCTTGTAACGGTTTCAATCCAGTCGTAGTTTCGTAATTAGAGATGGATCGGCGACAGAAGGAATCATGCGACGAATCAATTATCATCAACAATCCAGTATTCGATGTCCTTTCCGAGTCTCTTGCTCCTAATCCTCTTCCTCCCCATAATCCTTCGCATCCTAAACACGCGATCTCAATTTAGAATCGAATCCCGGATCCGAATAAGCGACGATGAAAAAATCCCCCATGTTCCCTACACAAATCACGCTCTCCCCGCGCGTTCTCCGACAAAGGAAAAGAAAAAATCGAAAGGAACGAGGAGACAATCGGCGATATCCTCGCGGCGGAAGCGGCTCGGCGCCCCGGGCGTCCAGAACATTGCAGCAACTCCGGCAAATCGCACGAGATAAATTTCCCGATGACGTGTCTTCCCTAATTCCACATTTCTCTTGCCTTGTCCGAGACTCACACATCATGCAATGTCCTACTGAGAAGAATAATGCAACAAGAATAAGAATAGAATCATAAGAAATAGAGGCGTTACGAAATGTATGATAAAAATAGAAAATCTAAAAACTGCAGATATATCATGTAACTTAATCCTTATTTTGTCATTATTATATTTATTATACTTTCTTGTCTTTTTATTTAATTATTTTTAATTTTCATATTTTTGTTCGTATATCTCTTCTGTATTCCCGTTTATTTTAAGAACGCTTTTACATTCTTCTGTTTCTCCTCGTTTCTAAAGAAATCTCTATTGGGCCTCTTCCGGCTCTCCTCTATAGATTTAGATACCGCTCGAGGGACACTGCTCGAGGGACGGAAATTCAGAAAAGCTGGACTGAACTGTGCCGGAGTAAACGTTAGGTCACGATGATGCCCCCGCACCGAGCGACTCGCCGTGGCTTAATCGTTTTAGAAGTCGACAACGGCAACGCGTCTGTGGATGATCCCATCGGGCGGTCGAATCGGCTAAGGAAAGTACGTGAAGCTTGCGAAATTTTCGTTTACACAGCCGCGCTCGGCGAACCGGCGCGCTTCGCCCGTATATCAAAAGTTTAATTGAATTTTCGGCCGTGGCTCCGGCTCGACAGAGATTAGGATCGTCCGCCGGCCCGTTCTCTCTCTTTCCCTTCTCTTCCCGCTCAGGTTCGCCACCGCTTTCTTGCATCTAACGGATGTATTGTACCCGCGCCCTGATCGTCTTGGCCCTGTTCCTTATCCACGCCTTTATCTGGCCCGTGTGCATCTTTACGCGTGTTATTCTAGCTGCCGTACAGTTTTGTTTCGAGCACGTCGAAATGTTCCTCTCGAAACGTTCGCTTTTGCCTGCTCTGTCTCAAAAATTCGTACGCGGTTTCGTACAAAATGTTACACAAGATTCATAAAAACATTCAATGAGACCCGATGCCATTTGGCCTTAATAAGATCTGATGCGTTTAATCGCCTTCGTATGTTAGTTTTCAATATCTCAGTAAAAAAAAAATTTTAATCGCTTTATTGCAAAATTTAAATGACATTGTTTCGCAAAAATTTTTTTGACTTAAAACAATCTGCATCTAAAGCGATTTGCGTAACAGCCAAGATACATTCGCCGTGCGACCTTCTTTTCACCGAAGACTTTGCATAATTACGCGTTTTAATATATCCTCCGGTCATGAGGGTCAGATCGAATTTATCTCATTGGCCCTCACCTGTCCCATACGATGCGGGCCTCGTCGAGGCAACTGACCACCTGTACAGTCGCAGCAGCAAAAAAAGAAGAAAACGACCTGCGCTATAATATTATTATAGCCACTTCAGAAAAAAACCTAGCAATCGACGAAATCTCAGGTGCGTGCGTGATCATAAACGTTTTTAAAAATTAAAAGGATTGCAGGCGAGTTTACGTCTCTCAAATTGAATGAAACTTTAATCGCTTTTTATTATCAAAAATAAATCATCGAAAGTTTCAAACAGACGCTAAGTTATATTGATAGAAGCTAATTTTTTTTTTTACTGAAAGCTAGTTCTTATCTCTGTAATTTTTCCGTCATAAATCTAATTATGTTCGAACGAAGGTTGAGCAATTTTCAAACGATCTTTTAACATCGGGGTACCATTACACGCCTCGCTCGAATAAGACGGGACACGTCCTCGTCGTCGACCAAGCACCCGCGCGAGACAATAGAAAAGCCATAACTTTCTCCGCCGTGCTCGTACAATCTATATCCTGTCCCCGCAACATTGTCGCGGACGCGCCCAAAAAGATCGCGCGCGCCTTCCTCTCGTGGTCGCGCATGGGGATGCAAAGGGAACGACTTGCGGCTTGCGCACGGCGTTTACGACGCACGCCGGCCGATGCGTCGGAGAATTGCCAAATCGTTGCCCGAACAAGGTCGTGAAATTCGGCACCGTTATACATGCCGTTTAATCAGAAAATTGAATCGCCCGTCGTCGGCGATTTTGGCTCTCCTGGTTTTCGAACCGAGTTCTCCTTTCTTCTCTTTCGTTTTTTTTTTTTTTTTTACAACAATGGCGATCGAAGAGGGTCCTCGTCTCTTTTTCTCTTTCTTTTTCGTTAGTTGTCGCTTCTTTTTTTTCGATCTCGGACTGTACGACCCGCATAGTCCACGTTGTGACGCGCGAAGAGGTCGAATGGATCCTCGTGCGTGAATATGTGTCTGCGCGTCTGGAGAGGCCGCACAATGGGGACACATGTCAAAACAATTGGCACACAGGTGTATCGAATTTACCGAGGAACCGATGGAGGACGTCCACGTCGAAAGAATCGTGGAGTTGCGTCACGGCGTCCCGGCCGCTATCAATGAATTTCCGTCGGCCATTCGGGCGACAACGAATCATCGAGTTGGCGGCTATTAAGGACGCGTATTTACATTCGACAAATGTTCCTTTTATCAAGAGTATGTTACTCGTCTGCTTTTTTTCAGACGAACGACTATTCGAAAATAATTCTTGCCTTCTCGTAAGCAAGGTGTAAATCAGTATCTCGTTATTTTTTTACTGGTAATTATTATATCTCGCAATTACATTTATTAAAGATAACTATGTCGCATTGTTCAGATTTTAATTGCGTTTAATAACTTTTAATATTTCGTCATTAATGTTTCGTATCTGATAAATTCCTTGTCTCTCTCGTATTTTTTTTATTTATTTTATTTTGTCTCGTTTATAAAATTGATTTTAAATTAAATTCTGTTTTCATTTTAAATTTATCTAGATATGTGAACTTTTTGGGAAAAAAAAATTGATCGAGTCATGCAAAGACAACTTCGAGGAATTGAATGAACATGATTCGCTAGATTGACGAACGCCCGCGGTTGATTCGTCCCGCTCGTTCGTAACAGCCGATCGTTTCGCGCATCATCGCCAACGAAAGTTACGATTATTGTCGACGCTTGTATATACGACGTACACAGGTACGCGGACAGAGGCGCGCGACGATGAGCCTTCCTCTGCACGCGCTGAAAGACGCGGCACGACGAAGATACAGGCCGGCGCGAAACCTTTGGACGGATAGGGGGTAATCATTGGACGAACGGGGAAGGAACGAGCGAGTGAGAGGCGGTATGAGAGAGAGAGAAAAAGAGAGTGACATGCCGAGAGGAACGTAGGAGTAAGCCGAGACTCTTGCGTGCGCGCGCGCGACGATGAGCGGGACCAAGAGAAAGAAGAGAGTAAACGGGACGAGAAGGAATTTCTGACTCTTCTCTGTCTCCGCGTGTCTCTCCGAAGGAAGAGAGAAAGAAAAAAATGTCTCTTTCTCTCTTCCACAGAGCTCACGGACGGAGGTAGTACGTAAGTGTCGGTGGCCGGGCACACAGAGCTCGGGTAGGCGAGGAGAAGACGGAGAAGGAAGGGCTAGTGGCACTCTCGAGAAGAGGAGGGGATGAGGGGGCGAGGGAACAAAAATGACAATCATCGTCATTTTAATAATATGCAAAGGCATAGTCGACTTCCACGCCGGGCAAGTGCGGCCACAATGGCGTTATATAATGACAAAGACACGCCGAGTCGGCTGGGTGCCTTTCGCTCGACAAAAGGCGCGGCGTTAGGGTCATCCTACCGGACCGGAACATGTTTTGTCCGGCGCGGACAAATGTCACCGATAATGTTCTCCGGTGCCTGCGGCTATAAAAGTCAAAATAACAGTCGTACCGAAAATACCGTCGTCAAGTCGAGCGCCGCGAGGAATTGCGTATGGTGCGCTTGCTATTACTAGTCTTTCCGCTCTTCTAGACTTTCGCAGAACTTTAAATTTTGCGTGTGATGACTCAATCAAAGAAAATAATTCATCCTCATTCTCTTTTATTTTTTCATTGGGGAAATATCTTAAGCTTTATAAAGTTTACCATATTTTATCAAGTTAATTGTATTTCATATTTTGTATTTCATAATTAAAGACATAAATTTTTGTTTCAGGTAAGTACTTCCGATGTATGATTTGGATACGATATCCGGACGACAATAGCAGTTAAACTATTGAGTATGTATGCTTTAATCTTTTATGTTTTAATTTTTTAATTCGAAATTCACTGAGCCGTATAGATA